>JABFEV010000722.1:0-14570 GCA_013618395.1 Fusarium domesticum | reverse complement strand
AACCTAAGCAAGACATACAAGAATTAAAGAAATATAATAAATTAAACAAATGCAATATTCTATGCATTATCCGTCTTTTAATTAGTAGGTATTCTTAGCCGCTCTAGTTATATAGTTCCTTATCCGCCGGTCTTGACCGCCTGTTACTTTAGGTTGTGACAAGAGAGCATTTTATAAGGCTAATATTTACCTTAGATTTAAAGCTAGCTTCCAAGTCCCCTCCTTTAATACTAAGGATATTCTCTAATATCTAATATCGGTATAGCGGGCCTCCTCTTATAATTATTATAATTCTTTATCTTAAAAGATAGAAACTAAGGTTTAAAAGTCTAGTAAGGGGTTAACTTTTAGGTTATTTGCTCTTATCCGCTTAACTATTATGTTTTTCCCGGCCGACAATGTCCTAATCGATAGAAAACAGGACGCTTAGGTTATTAACTTTGGTGGCGGGTATATAGAGGGATAGGTCCGCGGGTCTCCATAGACTACTTTAAGTTATTTAAGCCAAGCAAGAGCACTCGGCAGTTGTCTAATTTATCACTCCTAAACTGGATATGGTAGTGGGTTGCTTGGGTACTGCCGAATCCAGTCGTTAAGAGTTAAGGCTTGCCTATGTAGGAAAATCCCCTGAGGAATACTCCGAGGGCTAAGGAGGATATGCGGATGACGATTTTCTCGCAAAATAGCATGGATTCTTTTCTCCTTCTCTATCCTTTCCGTACTCTCTTTCATCTGAGCCTTCTGCAAAGACCATATTCGGCCCGCAACACCGCGCAGCAACCATAATTCTTAGTAAAATTTCTGTGCAAGTTACTGGTATAACCGCTCATTTCAGCCTAAAGCGATAATATCTCCGCACCGATTATTGAGGGACAGCGCGGCCTGTTGTTCCCGCTCCGTTAGACAACATACGGCGCCACTTCTCTGTTTAAGTGGGAGGAATAACACTGTTAATTAAACCTAACTAAATATCGGGTTATTCTTCGATCTGCACACTACGATTGCTACTTTAGTTAATTATTTGCCTTCAAGAACAGTATATCGGTATTGGACCTTCTTCCTGGTAGGCTTTTATCGCTTCTGCGAGCACCCTTGAATTCGGTGCGACACAACCCCCCCGTTTCCTGCCGCTTCTCTTACCACATATTAAAAATCTATAAAGAAGAGCAATGCTAAGGGAGAAAAGAATACCCTAAACCTTTCAAACTCATCTCTTTAAACAGTTACAGTTCAATCCGACGCAAGCGTTCCTTAACCACAGAGAGTCACGATATCTACGGGCTGTACAGTTATGGGTCGTTGCGAGCCCTAGGCCGACAACGTGTTCGGACCTCAAGTTGTTGCCTGCCGCCAAGGCTTTAATTTTACCCTCTTCTTCGAACAAGCGATTTTACCTGCCGCACCCAGCTCGTCTTAGTCGGGTTGTAGTCATCGCCAGAATCCAATCCAACCAAGGCGTCTCTACCAGCGTCGGGTGTATAATGTATCCTTGGCCGGTGCCGTCACTATCTCCGTACTCTCCTACCTACACTATGATAGGTCTGTTCGACCCTCGGCTGTGCTTGTACCTACCTCTTGCTATCCGCCTTGTTAGGCCTTGTCCAAGCGAGGACTCTATACTACAGAGACCAGAATGCTGTCCATGCAGCTATGTTCGCCACGGGTCTTGTCCTCAAGTTCGCAATGCTTATTGTCGAAACGTCGGAGAAGCGCCGCCTCCTAAAGTCTCCTTATAGTGCCTACCCGTCTGAGGCGCTTAGCGACATTGTCAACAGAAGCGTCTTCTGTGGCTTAACTCGCTATTACTTAAGGGCTCATCAAGTAGTCTATAAATGGATGATCTTTTTGACCTTGACTAGTAGCTGTCGTCTGAAAAACTCTATGCCGACTTCCGCCGCACTTGGGCTGCCTCACGGAAGCGGACATCTTACTCTCTTATATAGGCGGTAGTACGATGCGCGCGTAAGCCTATGTTTATAGCAATGACCGCTCGTCTTGTGCTTATTGTCTTCAAGTTCTCCCAGCCTTTACTTATTAACAGGGCTGTCTTGCTCTTGACAGAACCTGAGAGTAAATCCAAAACGAATATTGGCCGTGCCCTGATCGGTGCCACTCGTTTATCTTGGCATTGCATTGGCGACCGGGCACTTTACACACAACACATACCGGTTTATCACGATGTTCCGTGGTGGTCTCATCTGCTTGGTCTATAATAAGACGCTAGATCTAGATACCAGCGAAGCTGGTGACTCGGCGGCAATCACACTCATGAGTACAGTTATTGACCACATTGCTACGAGTTTTGAGCTCTTTAGCACTCTGTGGGCAGGACTTATCGAGATCGCCATCGGTGTCTATTTATTATACCTGAGACTTGGCGTGTCTTGCATCACCTCGATCCTATTGGCGTTCTATACGTACCCCCTTTAAACTCATCTGTGCGACGATTGAGTATTGCCTAAAATAAGATATTTATAGTGCTATCGGCACAAGCTGATAGTTTGCCTCTTGTCACAGTCTTTATTATAGCGTGCCTCGCCATGGGCCGATTGTCTGCCGCTGCCTAGAAAAATTAGTTGGCGGCGGTCCAGCGCCGCGTTGCTGTTATATCCTCGGCCCTAAGTAATATAAAGGGCGTTAAAATAACTGGGCTTTCTCAGGTAGTCGAATCGATTATCTACAGTCTCCGAGTGGACGAGCTACGTGTCTCCAAGAGGTTCCGGTGGTTGCTCTCGGCATCCGCGACAATTAGCAACATGTCTATGCTAACTATCTCTACTATCACTATTATAGCTTATATTCTAGTTATGCGTGAGGAAGTGAATGTCAGATTTGACCTAGCCCTGGTATTTACGTCTATCTCACTCATCTCTCTAATCTCGAACCCTATTTAAGAGATACCTGTAGCTATTCCGCAGATGGCCGCTGCTATTAGATGCTTCCAATGTATTAAAACATACCTTCTAGGACCCTCCCTTCAGAAGGATACCTACCAGGCTTCGAATCTGACCGCCGCGCCTTCCGGCGAGCGAATTTACGAGTTGAGCGATCTCTCACTAACCTTTAGCGGTAACGAGCAGCCTTAGGCTGTGTTGTCCGTGCATGCAGCCGACTTCGCCTTCAAGCCGACGTCAGAGCCGGTCCTTCGCAATATCGACCTTGTCGTGGCTCCTAGATCCTGGACTGTGCTGCTGGGTCCGGTCGGGAGCGGTAAGTCTGCGCTCTTGCTGGCGCTTCTTGGCGAGCTCGTATGCATGCGCGGTGCTGTATACAGAGACCGACGCTTCGAGCTCGCTTACAGCGCCCAAGAACCGTGGCTGCCGAATTTAACAATTCGCCAGATCATAATAGGTTCATCCGACATGGACTAGCAATGGTATTTAGACGTCGTGCGCGCTTGCACCCACGACCATGACCTTCAGGAATCAGGAGCTGCCTCAGGGTGACGAAACCTTAGTCGGCAGCAATGCAAGTAGCCTAAGCGGGGGTCAGAAGCAGCGGCTCAGTCTGGCCAGGTCGCTATATTCGCGAAAACGGCTGCTTCTGCTCGATGATGTTTTGAGTGGGCTCGATCCCACTACTGAGCAACTGATTGTTAAACCTGTTTTTGAGACTGATGGCTTGTGCCATGGGAATGGATTGATAGTACTTCTGGCTACCTATTCAGGTTGAGTCTCATTTTCCTTACCTACCTCACTCGCCCTTCAGTCCCTTTATTGCCAGCCTATTCCAATTAACAAATTGGCCCTATCGTTCTGTGTAGTATGCTGATGCTCTATTAGTGCGGCATGTCCACCGAGCAGATTACGCCACCGTCATGACCCCCGATGGTCGGATAGCGGAGCAGGGGGTGCCGCATCAGCTATTCTGGCTTCAGAAGCGGCGAGATAGGTGCAAAGGCACCGTTACGTCGGCTCTCGATCCCGCCGCTATTACAACGGAACGAATCTGCACACCGCGACGTCGGCGCAGCATAGAGCTTCTTCAGCAGGAGGAACTTCAGCAAGACCTCTCTCATCAGAGTGGCGATATTCGTCTATACGGGTACTACCTTGAGGCGATAGGATGGCTAAATGCGGTGGGATTTGCTATCTCAGACGGTATATTTGCCTTCTGTTCTACGTTTCCCACTGTCTGGCTGAGGTGTTGGTCCGAGGAAGAGACCGATGGGCCATGAACTTGGACGACTATGTACATGACCGTGTATGGCATGTTTAGCTTGGTCGGCATCGTCTCGTTCTTCACGGTCGTCTCCTTGCTGCTACACCAAAGCATGCCACAATCTTCTCTGAGATTACACTCTAGGCTTTTAACCGCCCTGATGACCGCTCCGCACTGGTTCTTCGTCTCAACGGACTCGGGACAAATCCTAAACAGGTTCAGCCAAGACATGACGCTCATCGACATGCAGCTGCCGCTGGCGTTCTTGAACGCCATCTATCTGCTATTCATATGCGTTATACAGGCATGCATCATGGCGTCGACGTCTAAGTGGTCACTGCCAATGTATCCGGCGCTTTTAGCCGCATTATACATACTACAGAAATTCTACCTGCAAACATCTCGACAGCTGCGCTTACTCGAGCTCGAGGCTAAATCACCGTTATATTCTCACTTCTCGGAAACGCTTTTAGGCCTGGCTACAGTGAGGGCTTTCGCTCGGCAGCAGCTGCTGACGGGCCAAATGCACGGCTTCCTAATACTATAGTTGCACACATTGTTCAAGTCACGTTCGCAGGATTATTATTTTAAAAACGGACACAGAGACCTTGGTCCATGGCTCCGTTTGTCAGGTACAGAAGTACGCGCCTTAGATAATTTACCAAAATATAAATTAGCTTCTGAACTATTTCATTACTCCAATACAAGCTAGCATCGCCATGTCAGCGAAAGGCAAAAGCCTTTCGTAAGTGTGTTGGGACAGAAAGTGCGAAGCTCGGCTGACTTATTTATGACAAGCCGTCTTGAGATCTCTCTCCACCAGTACAGCCTCAGAAATCTTGTCCTCGACTTTGCAGAGAGATCTGGCCTTTCCTTCGAAGAGAAAGCTTGTCACTGCCCCGAGAATGCTGTCCACGACACTGGCCGCCCTCTTGCCATCCATTGTTCCAAGCAAACCCGCGATCATGATCTCCAAGTCTGGTGGGACGTCATTGCGCAGTGAGAGTAGCAGTGGCAGGTCGAAAAATGTCAGGTGCTTCGTTTCGTCGATAGTAATGAGCATCTTTGGACCACGAACTTTGTCCATGAAACCGCCAAAGTATGATGTCGTGTTTTGTGGTGCCTCTGCGCCAATGAGAAAGAATGGTTTGTCAAGGCCGGCTTCTTTAACAGACCCAAACAGCGCGCCGTCCAAATCGAGACCGCCGAGAACGCGATCGTCATCGAAAGCAACCTGGGCCGATGTGGCACCGCCAAGAGAGTGGCCATAAAGGAATATTTTCTTGGTGTCGAGTTTACCGTCGATGTTGTCACCTAACTTTGACGGCGCTGAGATTTGATCGATGAGAAATGATACATCTTGGCTCCGAACCTGTCGTACGGTCTCACTGTTAGTAGGAAGAGAGCTCAGGGACACGATTTTACCGACCTTGACAGCCTTCTCGGTCGTTCCATTACCTGCTTCATCGGCATTTGCTCCGTCCACGACTGTGCCGTCGGGAAATTCGACTATAGTGGCTTCATACGGATGATCGATCGTGATGACGACGTTACCTTGGCTGGCAAGCGACTGAGCCTGGGCAGCAGACAACAGCCTTGAACCACTGAACCCGGGAGAAAATATGACAACAGGCCGTGGTAATTGTTCCTTCGATGATGCCTTACAAAACTCGAGCTCGAACCCTTGGAAAATGGTATTAGACAGCCCCATGGAATTGGCCAACTTCCCGTAAGCCTCGGCAGTCCTCGGTGGAAGATAATCTATCTTTTCAATCTCGCATTCCTGCTGGTCGACATAAACGGGGATAAAGAAGGATGTCAGAATTCGTCGCTTATGTTGACAATTCTCCGGAGCATACGGGTCCCATCGAGACTCATCAGTTAGCTCCACGACATGGTGCGACACGGGCCAGGGCCCTGAGGGTCCCGAGACGACGATGGCGTGCGCCAAAGTCGAGAAAAAGAACAAGGTTTCCAACATGATTAACAGGTACCTTGAAGCTTCATGGTGAGCTTGATACATTTGATGTCGGATGGATTGTTTTAGTCTGTCCTTGGAAAGAAGAGGTACGAGGAAGATGTCTGTGACAACGGCGATGAATGAGAAGGATTCCAAAGAATATGATCCCAACTCGGCAGGCAGACAGAGAGATTTATTACTTTTATACCCACCTCGATCAACATGGAAGATTCCGTTGGTTCTACAAGGTCGCAGCATACATCTGCTTTGAGCCCCCTTCTAACAAGGGTACACCCCACCTCACCAGTGCTGCCACGAAATCTGATGACGGATCAACATCGCTTGGCGTGAGCCAGATCGGCGACTGGCACACTGGCGCCCAACGCCAGTGTCTCTACCGGTACTCCGTAGTACAGGGCTAATAGACTGATGGCTAAGAGATCCAAGAGTAAAGATACATATTTTTGCAAAGGGATCGTTAGTCTTTTCGAGTATCTCCACTTGTCTATCGGGCTAGTAAGTCACATAATAACCTTTCTGACCCTTGTGCCCTGTAGTTACTATATATGAAGCAAGAAAACGTACGGATACTCGAAGTACATTTAGACCTGTTCAAGGTTCTTTCCTCGCCCAGCTCCACTAAGCTCCCGCATTTCTTACCACCATGCACCCTCCCCTCAACTCCACTGGGCCACCTTAGGCATCACTAAACTCCCCAATCTCCAATAAGATCGAGCACTAATTTTGCGCTTGCTCGATCTACCTACCTAGTTGTAAGTCCTACGCGTCCCTAATCACCCTGACCCACATACGTGACGCGGAGAGAGGTTGATTATGTACGACATTCACGAGTCACTACTCCGTACTTGTACTAGTGGCCATTATGCTTATTCTCAATGGTTGAGCGGGTATTTTCTCTTTTGACCTCCGGGGCTGAACAGTCAGACTATCAGTGATATATAGATCTTTGCACGCGAATGGTCGACTCTTGCGCGGAGGTTGCGTATCTGGGCAGACATTTCGAGGCAGCAAATCCTAGATGCCTCAGGCAACCGTTTAATGTCCCCGAAAGCTCAAAGCAACAGAGCCAGAACTTAGAAGACGTTGTGGGGTGTACCCATTCGAGATTGGGGAGGCGTGCGACCTGTGTGAAAGATGTGTTGATAGTAGCCTCGGATCAGGTGGGCGTGGGTCAGCCTGAACAGAAGGGAGTGTGGTGGCCTGAGGCACCCAACTCCACAGAAGAAGCCAGCTGCTGCGTGCGCAACTCAACCACAGCTATTGACACCTAAGGCTATTCAGTTGAGCAGGTTTAAAGTCCTAGGATTACTGTTATCCTCGGACCGGAAACTCAAACGCAGGATACCAAATTCGCAGATAGCGTAAACGGTAAGTCTTATCTGGCCGCGCTTTGCTGTGTCGACCGACAATGACCTGGACCGGCACCTCCGCCGTAGACTGGCCGTCTGGGTTGAACTATATAGCCGCATCGGCCAGGTTGCAGTTAATATTGAAGCTGATACCTACACTGAGGATCGTGTGCTGTGTCTAGGTATGAGGAAGGGACAAGGGTTGACATCAGAGAATGGAGTTGAAGTGTTTTACAGAGATCTTAGTGGCAGCGCCTCGGAATGTAGAAACAAGACATGCGTCAAGTTAGAATTCTAGCTCCCGGATGACAGTACGTGAAAGTGCGCTCCTCGAGCGAAAGTCGCTTATCGCCGATACAGTCCGGGAATTGCCTTGCTTGCATGAGGAGAGAGAATTGATCGAGGCTAGGTCCGGGCTCACTGTCTGCTTCATTATTTGGCTCAGATTTAATATGTGGGCGAGTCTTAATCCTCTGCTGGATGTGGTGACGCTTGACTGTCTCGGGCTTGTCGCATAGGGCCACCATAAGTTAAATAGCTTCGACCCTTCGCTCGAGAATCTGGTCCTCCGTCAGATCGTCGGGCTGATGGCAGAGGATGTTCGCTAGCCTGGCGCGTTCTGGGATCTGCTCCAATCACACAAACCCAACCCTCGGGTCTGCCTTTCTTAATTTGACGACAGCCCTGGCATCAAGATATTCTGACTGTGAATTGGAGCTTTTTAAATAATGTTATTTCCTTCAGACTCTCAAGGACACAAGGTGAGTTCCAATACTTTGACATATTTTACCTGTTTGGCTGTAGTCGGAGTAACTACCGGTATTTCCTTCAAGTGATTCAAATCTATTCAGGTTGCCAAGGTCTGTGTTAAAGACGCACTTGTAAGCATCACTAGATAAAATCTATCAGCCCAGAGGGTAACAGCACTCAAAAATCTCAATTAAAGTACTCAAAACTACAATGATTCGTGCATACACAGCTACTGCAGGGTTGAACGAGATGCTAGGGCCCTCCTCCTTAGACGCCCTGAGTCTTGTCCTTCAGATCATTCTCGATAGCATAAGCCTCGCCAGCACGCTGCTCCGCTAAAGTAACGTACTTGCGGAACTGACGAGTGGGAACCTTGTTTATAAAGAGTTCGTCCAGCTCCTCGTAACTTCGCATGCGAGTTTCAGGAACAAACAGGTAAGCCATAACGGCAAAGATGATCATAAAGCCACCGAAAACGAACCCAATCTTGGCCTTCAAGTTACCGTAACCAGGGTTGAACATGTAAGGAGCGACAAAAGACCACATAGTGTTGATAGCTGAAGAAACTGAGATTGCAACGGCAAGAGTCTTTGCGCGCAACACTGAGGTTGGAATCTCGCCTGCAATCACGTACACTGTGGAGCCGACACCGACGTTATAGAAGAAGTTGTACATGGTATAGAAGCCGACAGATGCTGTAGTGGCGCTGGTGGTGTCGATGGATCCTGAGATGCCCATGCTGATGAGCAGTAGCGAAAGGGCAATACATCCGATCAGGTACATGGGTCGACGTCCGTAGAAATCACCAACAAGAAAAGCGATAATTGCGCCAGACATAGAAAGGATCTGAGCACCGATCTGAATCTCAAAAGACTTTCGATCACTGATACCCAGGTACTGATACATGAGGGCTCCGTAGTTGGAAACGAATCCAAGACCTGACATTGGTTCGGAAAGGAAGACCATAATAGCAATCAAGGTTCTTCGCAGGTTAGTACCCTTAAAACAGTCCAAGAAAGAACCCAGGTTCTTAGTCTCGGCCTCCTCAAGGGTCAACTTAATGCGCTCCAAATGGCCGCTGGCGTCTTCGGGGTCCGAGTACATGCTTCCAAGAGCCTTACGAGCCTTTTCCATCTTTCCCTTACGTACCAGGAAGACGGGAGACTCAGGCATACAGACTTGGCCAATCAAGGCGACAGCTGCGAAACCCCATTGCGCAACAATCAGCGATTGCCAGGACCAGTCATTGTCCCACTGAGAACTGAAGTAGGACATGATGGCGGAGATGAAAGGGCCAATACACTGGGAAAGGTTGCAGAAACCAATGGCAGTGGAACGAATAGCCAGCGGCGAGACATCGGCGACATAAGCTGTGCAGAGGTTCTGGAAAGCTCCAATGGCGATGAAGTTGATCATTTTCCCGGCAAAAAACATGTCGATGGAGGTGGATGCGAACTCGACGCCGACGGACGCGATGTTGATGGCAGCCGCAGCAAGAATCACAGGCTTAATTCCAACGAGGTCGGCAAAATAAGACGATGCCCAAGCGCCTACGATGGCGGCAGCGTTGGAACCACCGCTCAGTGCGGACTGCCAGCTGGTTTCGATAAAATATGAGCCATCGTCAAGAGGCTTGCCGAATTTCTTCTTGAACACAGGAATGCTAATGACGGAACCGGAAGACTGATTCTCGAAACCGCGAACAATCAGGGTCCAAAGCATGACCCCGATCCAGAGAAGAAGCCATGGGTCCTTGCGAAAGGTCTGCAAATACGTTCGGTTGTGCTCTTGTTGCTGGATTGCACGACCACGGATTTGATCGGGTGAGAGCTGGGCGCTCTTCTGCTCTACATGAGCAGTAGAGTCGGGTTTATCCATGACGATTCAAGTTGATTGGCTTGGAGGAAACAAAAGGGATGGTCCTCAGTGAGAAGTGAGGAATGGAGCCTATGAATGTTGATAAGAAAAAGGAAAAAAATAAGGAGTCTGATGAGAGGCTATTATACGACGTATATATATCGAGACGGGGTTAGCAATCTCGGGGGTCAAACCTCAGTTCTGGATTCGTGATGCCCCTTCCTCTCCAGGTTCGTTCCCAAGCAAGTGCGGGGCCCCAGATGGGGGGGGGGAGTGTGTGATAGTCGAGGAGAAGTTAAAAGTCGGTCGTTGTACAGGGATCATGGCTGCTCCATGCATCGCCCTGGCCAATAATATTAATTTAAAGCCTGCGGTAGCGTCGGCACACACAAATGGTCTAACCAATGACAACAAGTCAAAGCCGGAGGTTGTCCGGCTTTGAGAGAAGCAGATTCGGTGGAGATTAGGCCTAATTTGTGGGTTTTTTATAGCGAGGATTTAGTTCTCGGGTCTTGTTACGGCGAGGTTGAGCTTAGTTACAACTAGTTGTTGGTATTCAAGCCTTGCATGCCATACTTCTTCGCTACTCCACTTACAAAAGTATCACCCGCTTAGACTAATGCTTCCTTCGGGAGGGGCTGCTCGGTGGCTCAATATACCGAATGTGGGGAGACTCCCGAGTGTCCCCTCACAAACCTGGTAGGTACATTAGCTATTGTTGGTGCTCTACGCTAAATGGGCTGATTTGCGGGCCCGAAATCCGAGGCTGCTGTCGGACCGTTGACAAATGTCTTACCCTACATATTGATGTTCATACGACAGGTGTGGTTAATACATGGCAGGGAGCCTGGTCTTCATGATGCTTTGCTTGCCCTCGGTGTACAATTACCATACTATCCTAGATCTGCCATGCATTCAATACTTCTCCACTGAAGTTATTATTTCGTGTATCAGATCCCCTACCCTGGATAGCATGACCAGCACGTGTAGAAATTGGCTTCATGATGGGTCTTGATTGTTATACCTTAGCTACCTTTCTCTAGAACCAGTCTTGGCTATAGAAATTATGCTTGATCATCTGTCTGCGTATAGCTGGTGCGAGGTCAACGTTATGGTGTCACTATCTGCGATTCTCAACTACCGGGACTACTTATTGATGCAAATAACGTTTTGATAACTCTCTCAATTAACCATCGTTTCTTCCCTCGGGCGTCAAGCTATTCTTGAGGGTGGCTCTTGTTTGCTAAATTTTGGGCTTCATCATGAATGCGCGCCAAGATAAACTTGATCTCCTTCACGGGCCACTCGTAGCGTCTCTCATAACTTGTCGTGAACGACCATTTGCCAGACCCAACGACCTGGGTCTTGGGGCCCTCAGCACTAGGCAACACAACCTCCATCGTCGTGCTTGGTGGTACCTCGACATCAACCGACAGTGAAAAAGTCCCGGCCTTGACTTCATTCTCGACGAGCTTCCAGGAGCTCGAAACTGTGCCATACGGCGTCAAGTGCGATGCAGAAGCCCAGGTAAACTCGCCTCCAATCTCTGGCTGAACTCGGCACCTCTTCCATCCGGGCTCAAGCTGCTGAAGACCGGCAAGTCTTTCAACCATGAATTTGGCGACGGCTCCATATGCGTAATGGTTAAAACTGGTCATTTCGCCAGGATTAATCGATCCATCTGGCAACATGCTATCCCAGCGCTCCCATGTTGTCGTTGCACCCATCGAGATTGTATATAGCCATGAAGGGCAAGTCTCATTCAGAAGCATGGAGTAAGCAACGTTGCTATGTCCCGTTCGAGTAAGGGCCTCACAGACAAAGGGTGTGCCGGCGAAACCAGTGCCAACGCGAAAGGCATTTCGACGAACGATTTCTGCAAGTTGAGCTCCAGCACGGGAGAGCTGACTATCTTTTAAAAGGTCGAAGCAGATGGCTAGGGAATATGCTGTCTGGGTGTCTGATACCAGACGTCCGCTAGAGGAAACATATTCTTCGGCGAATTCTGCACGGGCTTTGGCAGCCCACGATTCATAGTAAGAACTCTCTTTATTCTTGCCCAGAACAGCACATGCACGAGCCATGATGTCAAGACTGTGGATAAGAAACGCGTTGGCGACTAACGACGGGTCTGTTGCTGCTTTGAAGGCTTCGTCTGGAGGAGCATTCGGATCAAGCCAGTCCTATAGGCAGTCAGTAATAGAAAATTGCTTACTGACAGAGAGCACTCACTGCTAGCTGAGCGGCACTGAAATCCCACAGATGGGGACAACGCCCCTTGTTTTTGGGAATGACATTGAGCCATGTCTCCATAGATTCATATTGCTCAGCCAAAATAGCTGGGTCGGCCGTCTCTTGCCACAACGCCCAAGGTGCAAGGACAGTCACATCATGCCAGATGGCGCAGGGCCAAACAGGACCCCATACCTTGCATTGATTCAATATATTAGGTGTGACCATGGGCGGAACACCACCTTGTTGTTGCTGATCATACCAGACGTCCTTGAGCCAATCCCGCAGAATCGGGTAGCATCCATAGATAAAGGTAGCCGTGGGCGCGAATAAAGCCAAGTCGCCTGTCCAACCGAGGCGCTCATCACGTTGTGGGCAATCTGTCGGTATGGAAAGAAAGTTCCCTCTCATGCTCCAGCGGACGTTACTAAACAGTTGGTTCAGCTTCTGATCAGAGCACGCAAACGTTCCCTGTTCCTCCATATCAGTATGGCAGACAACAGCCTCAAGTGCTTGCAGTAAGTCTTGATCCACGGACGGCCAATTCTCGACCTGGGCGTAACGGAATCCATGAAAGGTGAACCTTGGCTCATACTTCTCAGGCTTTGCATCTCCTCTCAGAATATATTCGTCCCTGGCGTCGCAGATCCGGATAGGCCTTACCCCCAACTCTCCATTCTCGAGAACCTCGGCATGTCGTAGAACCACTTTGTGACCACGGGAACCCTGGACTGATTTAATGCGGATATATCCTACGAGGTTCTGTCCAAAGTCGAGGATAGTTTTGCCTGACGGGGTTGTGATTATCTCGACGGGCTTGACGGTCTCGGTACGTCGAACAGGCTCGGAAAACCCGGCAGTAAGGTCGATCTTTTCAGAAATGAAGGGAAACTCCTCGACGCCCTTCCATTCTCCAGTAACCTCGCCGGGGGAGGACCAACCAGGTATCTCTGCCATAGCATCGTACTTTTCCCCATCGTAAATCTCTGCAAGACGGATTGGACCTTGTGCCACCGTCCACGTATCATCGGTTTCGATTATCTGAGTAGAGCCGTCGTTGAGTCGTACTTCAAGTTGTGCGAGTAGGCTCGTTTGAGAACCCCAGATATTGCGTCGTCCTCCATCGAAGCTAAGTCGTCCTTTGAACCACCCTTCCGCTACGTGGACACCAAGACAATTATGCTGGGCGGTCAGGAGCTCAGTGACATCGTATGTCTGATATGTCAATTGGTTGTCATAGCAGTTCCAACCGGGTGCCAAGAAGTAATCGCCGACACGTTGGCCGTTGATTTCGGCCTCATATACTCCTCGAGCGGTGATGTAGAGTCTTGCAGACTGGATATTAGAACCGAGTAAGAAAGTCTTTCGAAAAAGATCCTCGGGCTGTGGTTTGTCACTGTCCTTGTCTGACCAGGGAGCTGAGATAAATTTACTGCTCCAATCGGTCCGGTTGAGAAGGCCTATTTCCAACCATGCGGCCTCGCTCCACTCTGTAAAGCTGCTCTGCTCTTTGCCTCGCGCTCTGACAGACACCGTGTATCGCTGGCGAGACACGACGGGCTCGTCAACTGGCCAAGGGACCAAGCGAGACTCTGAGGATACGAAATGGACAGTTGCTAGTTGTTGTGTTTCACGCCCAGAGACTTTGCAAAGACGTAGTTCGTACGCTTCTTGTTTAAAATTCGGAGGCGCGTTCTCGAAGCGCCATGAGATGCGTGGTTTGTTTTCATGAACTCCCAAGGTATAAGGTGTGCGGTAATGCTCAAAGCGGACGTCGACCACTTTTAACAAAGACATGATCAGATGAAATTGACTTCTGGGCCTTGGGAAAGCAAATGGAAGATTACTGCCACAATTCATACAAATGTAGGAATCTAGTCTCTTCTTTAATGAAAAGGCGAGAGACTTCCGAACAAGGATCTAGAAGTAGGTTTCGCTATTTCGTGGGAATCATGTTCCGTCCCCATCTTGTTCCGTCGATCCTTCACGCCCTCATCATTCTAGTCGGTCTCATTTCGCCCGAGACTGGAGACGTGTCATAAGCAATGGGTCATTAACATCCACTTATAGCTCAGATGTTAATAGCAAAAAACCCAAAAATTATGCGACAAATGTCTGACATAAACCCACATCAATTCCGACCCTCTCATTTCCAACTGTTGGCTTCACAGGTGGGGTGAGTATACTCGGATCACGTAGCAACGGCCACTTCGACATAGTGATAATTGCTGGTTGTGATA
>JABFEV010000717.1:0-10253 GCA_013618395.1 Fusarium domesticum | reverse complement strand
GGAGGGTAGGGGTGATTGAGAGATTGGATGGATGGTACTAGAGGGATGAGTATTGAGATGATTAGGACGAGCATTACGAGAGACAAGTGTTTACTGGTATGGGCAGAGAAGCAGGGACTAAAATGACAGAAGGATCATTATGACTAGGTAGTCTAAGGAGAAAGCAACAGAGATGGGGTCGGTCATACTACAATCGCTCTGCAACACCATCAATAGGCGATAATCTCCTCCCATGGTCCCGGGATAAACGACATCTGGTGTCACTGTATCTCAAGAACACAGTGCCGAGACAGCCATGACTGACAGCTGTCTCGGAACATGCAAACACAAGAGAATAAACCTGCTTGTCAAGGTCGCCTCCAAATAGACAGATTAAGAAGCTCTTGCGAGACAAGTGTTGCTCAAAGGCTTGACGAGATCTAACTTGCATTGGCTGCTTCTCTAAATCCAACACAAGCTCTCCCACACACAATTGACTGGTTAAACACATAATCAGATCATTATTGCCCATGTGAGCTATAGTAGATGATATCGCGGTCCATCATATCCTCCCTGCCCACACCGTCGTATGTCGTGTTTCCCGTGCTGATGCAAAATGCAGCCAGCCAGATGTAGTTTTCGTCCTGAATCCTGCGCTGCTACCCTCCCCATCCGCCAATAACAACAACAATAATAATGATAGCAGGTTTCCTAGGCTAAAACTCATGTTCAATTTCGAATCATTTCTGGAAGAACCCCGCGTCGGCCGATGCATTGGCCGAACAGTTTTGGTAGCTAGGGGTGTAAAGGAAGAAAACCCCTTTTGAGTTAGGGGAGCTTGACACTACAACGATCGGACGCCTAACTATTCTATGCCGTTACAGCAGCTCCAAAGGAATTAGCTAGCAGCAGAGTGGTGTTTCGGCCCCATGATGCAGAACACGCCCCGGACCAGCTTCACCTTGTCCGGAGCTAACTTGACCTAAATCTTAAAGATCCAGGTGCCTCCAGATTAACATTTCCACCTTGGCCCAAAGGAGTATTCTCTCCTTGTGTGTGTGTGTTTGTGTGTGTTCGTGTACGTACATAGTACCCCAGGAAAATTCGGGGTAAAAGACGAGACTAGGCCAGGGTGTGAGAGCGTGCCGCTAACTTGGGGCCTAGGACGAGAAGCAGTCATGTTTTCCGTACTCTATCGTAGTAGTTACTCTAGTTTAAGGCGATTCGGGGTCCGGTAGGGATGCAAACCTTGGTTAATGGCATGGTATGTAAGCGTCGTCCGTATAAGTCGGTGAGATGATAGTCTACATCAGCATCAAAATGCAGAGAACACAACTTCAGAGTAAGCGGCAGAGAGCAAAGTCTTGAAATATCCTCACGGCAGGGTATTACTGCTGTAAGAAACCACCCATGTCCAACTCTCGAGTACCAGGTTTCTCCAACTTGGTATGTCATATCAACGCCAAGATGTCAGTCTCCAACCGTAAAGAGTGATGTGGAATTATTACTACCTTTCCCAGTACTCTAGACTGCTTCAGTGTGACTATGACTGCGGTTCATAGACTGGATCGACATGGACGTGTGATTCCGAGTCCAAGGCACCGGGGCAGTGATCTGTCTAGGGCCGCTTGCCGACTTATTCTTGCAATGGTGAGATTATATCTCATGGCTCGTAGAGTCCACCCAAGATCAACAAGGCCGGTTCACTAATCATTGCTTCTTTCAAGTTCATCAGTAATGAAACCTGCCGAACACAGCAAGTGAGACCTTGCTGCCCGCCCTGACACCTCTCCAGTCCCCCACGTCTACGGTGCCACAAGATCTTGTATCTTTCAGCATGAAGCCCTTGTACACCTCCTCCTTGAGGCAGACCTCTTGGTACTCTCGCCTTGGAACTAATGAGTGCGCAGAGAGTCTGCAAGTTCTTGGGATTCATGAGTAGACGGTTGTACTTGTCTTGGATATGCAAGGAGAGCTCGTGTTTGTTCAAGCTACGATTGTCACCGCATTCAAGCAGCAGCATAGGCTCTATACGAGATAAGGAGCATGCCTCTGAACTAATGCGAGGTTCGTCAGGAAGTGTTGACTTTTTAACGATGGACTGATCTAGTTTGTGTGAAGATGGGTGTTATAGATGTCCGAATGCAACCGAAGCTGTGATTATGACACTTCAGCAGACATCAAGGCGCGACTATCTCTGAGTTGACGCTGTAAATCCACATCACTCACTTGGTCAGTGTTGCATTTTTTTATCACTTGCAACATCTTCTTTGCAGTTCACTATCATCCGAGCAGATTCACAATAGGCACCATTCTACAGGACCAACCTGCCTATCTTCATTGTCAGTTCCAAACAACCCACTATTTGCACCATATGTACACGAGCCGCCAACGACCCGGAAAGAAAGTGTCCAGACTGATATCAGTAGGTAACATGTCCCAGGTCCGGATCTCTTCACATCCATCGTCATTATGCTGCCTAGGCAACGACGCCAGTGCCAGCCTTGGACTTGACCAACTCGCAGACGCAAGAAGCAGAGTCGGTGCTATAGCGGACATTAGCATTCGGCGCGTCACAGTATCAGGCGTGGGAACTCACGTGTAGCTGTAAGGAGGGGTGAAGTCCTTTTCCTGGGTGATTTCGATGTCGGAATCGTTGTAGATGTTGTTCTTCTCAACGGCGAAACCCTCCTCATCGCTGTCGAGGTTGGTGACGACGGCACGGCGGACGTCGGTGAAGGAGTTTTGCTCGACGAGGACCGTGGCGCCCATGCGGGAGTTGACGCCAGAGGCGGGAACGTTTTCGTAGCAGCTGCTGTAGATGTGGGCGGTGCCGAATCGCACAGAGGGGGCTCGGCTGTTGATGTTGGACCAGTAGTTGTGGTGGTAGGTGACGTGGAGGGTGCCCTCGTCCTGGCTGGCGTTGCTGTCGCTGTGGCCCATCAGGCTGGCCTTCCAGTGGTCCGAGAACTTGTTCCAGCTGAAGGTGAGGAAGTCGGAGCCTCGCTTGGCGTCGAGGAGGCCGTCGTACTTGTCCTTGCTGCCAGTGATACCGTCAGCGAAGAGGTCGCAGTGGTCGACCCAGACGTAGGTGGAGCTCTCGATGTCGATGAGATCCTTGCCCTCGGGGGGGTTGTTCATCTTGAGGTTACGGAAGATGACATTGCTGGCGTCCTTGAGACGGAATCCACCACCGGTGAGACCTGTTGCGTGTTAATCATACTTAGCTTTGGTGAAGCGTGTAGGCACAAACTCACCAGACTCTGCGCCAACACCTATGATGGAGGTGTCGCTGGCAACCTTGATAACGCCACAGCCGCTGAGGTTGCCGTCGACGTTGACAACACCACCAGCAGAAGCAGCAGCCTCAAGCTCGGAGCAAGAGGTGACAGTGACAGCCTCTACGTCACCACCACCAGTAGTTCCGTCACCGTAACCAACAAGCTCATCAACAGAGGCAGCGCCGCAGCTACCACCATCAGTGGCAAGAGTAGGCTTCTCAGAGACAGGAGTGCTGGTCTCCTCATCGACAATACCGGTAGGGGCCTGGCTGACGACAGCCTCGAGAGTAGTGGCAGCAGCCTGGGGAACTTCAAAGGTGGCCGTGGAAGCAGCGTTATCGCCGCCAGCAGCGATGCTCGAGCAGCCCAGGACCGCGGGGATGAGAGAGATGAGAGTGCAGGTCTTCATGATTGCGAAAATGGGACAGGGACGGCGCAGCCGGTTGATAAATGTAAAGATATATATATATAAAAAATAAAAAAAGAATAGAGAACTTCAAGAAATGAAAATGGAAAGATGGCAAACGAAAGATCAAAAGAGAGAAAAGTGTAAAAGAAGGTGAACTGCTAGAAACAATTCCAGACAAAAGGAGCGGTTATCGTCCTTGATATACTTGGTCCTCGCATTGGAATCTGCCCTACCTTACAGGAGCATACTACGTAGAGAACAGCACCAAGACACACAGAATACAGGACCAAGTACCACGGCCGAGTTCCAAGCGCGCTACAAAAGCCAAGATGTTCACTTGGATCAGCCGGGGTCAACTTGGACGAGCTCATCATAAAGGAGGGGGGGACATTGTAGACGCTCTCCTCTTTGGCGGACGAATAATTTACCGGCTGGGCATTCGGATCCGAGCAGACGTGAGAGGAATAGACGCCCGGTAAGTAGAAATACAACTAGAGAATAAGACATAAAATTAAAATAAAAGGGAATAAGTCACGGTGGTGATGGGGGCTGCTGAAACAAACTTGTCCGTAACTTGGTTTCAGACCCTTGTTCTATGGAAACAATTCACCTGATTTCCAAGAAGAATCCTTTTGCTTTTGGCCCATTGGCGTTTCACCATTAAATCAGACCGAAGAAAAAGATCGGGGGGGATTAATTTCGTTTATATAGTTCACTATGGGCTATGGTATGAAAAAGGTTGAGAGACGGCCAGTGACATTAGACAAGAAGCCAAGATGAAATATGGAATTAACCATAAAAGTACCTCCACGTTATTATGTCCCTAAAAACAAATGATTGAATGGATTCTAATTAAACCACTAAGCGGGTCAAGAATCAAGAACCACACTTGAAGCAGGCCTTGTCGTAGAACCTACTACTCGACGCAGCATCGTAGGTGATGCCTAGACCAGCAGGCCCGACAGTGTAGGGACGGCACACGGTATCCGACTTGGTGTATCCGAAGCCAAGACAATCCTCTCGCTCGAGGCAGATCTTTGCGCAGCTGAGAAGGCTCCCGACGGGCTTGACAACGTAGCTTTGGAGGAAGCTTGACTGCGCCTGGTTACCGCTGCGTCCCGGGATGCCGCAGCTGAGATCCTCGCCTAGGAAGGCCATGGGGACGGAGCAGTCGGTGGGTTCGGGGGTTTGAGCTTCTCCGGTGGTTGTCGCGTCCTCGGAGAGGTGGCTGGTTGTAGGGATGTCGGTTGTTGACATGTCTGTGGTAGCATCTCCTGTAGCCTCCGTGGTAATAACATCCGCAGTCTCCGTCGCAGACTGGCTCTCCTCTTCACTCTCCGCGCGGGTCGTCGTCAACAGCGTCGTAGCAGACAAGCTCTGAGTGGTAAAAGGGGCGGTGGAGACGGCCTCATCACAAGAAGGACAGTCGAAGCAGCCCTTGTCGCTCCAGGCCTCGTGGTAGTTCTCCTCGGCGCTAAACCCAGCCTGAGACAGCTTTGAGCTGATGAAGACACATCTTCTTCGGGCAGAGTCGAAAGCAAAGGATTTGCAGCTCTTGATCTGGGCACAAATGGCCGAGCACTGCTCCGACGATTGCTGGAGAGGATATTGGCTGAAATCCGGCACCCACGCTTCCTCCATGATCGAGCCTGACTTCTTGCACACGAGACCTTGTTCAGGTGAGGACTTGATGGAGCATCCCTGGCCGTTGGTAAGGGCACACGTATCTGGCGCGGGCGACTCTGTGGGGATCTGAGGAGCAGGAAGAGTAGTCTGTTGACCACACATGTTGCACGTGAAGCAGCCCAAATCTAGCCACGACACATCGGAAGTCGAGTCGGCGACAAAGCCAGCCTCGGAGATGGACTTGGCCATGTACTTGCATCGTGCGTCAAGACTATAAGAGTCGTAACCAAACGCTTTGCACTCGGGATCGTTTCTACACATGAGAGCACAGTCCTCGTACGTCCACTGCTTCGGGTACTCATCACGAGGGCGTGTGTAGAAGGGAGCGTTGGTAACTCGTCCCTTTCTATAGCACTGCGAGCCTGCGGCAGTAGGGGTGGCACCGTAGCACTGGCCGGGAGCCTCGAAGCCAGGACGACAGCTGTCAGCTGTTGTAGAGGGCAAATCAGAGGTGGTGGTTGAGGGAATGTCAACGTCGGAAGAAGTGGCCTCGGGAGCCTCCGACGTGCTAGACACGACTGTAGCACCGCAGGTCATGACAGGCATGTTGGCCGGGTTCTCGAGGGGAGTCAAATAGCTGAAGTGAGCCACTCCATCGCCACAGAAACTGCAGCTCTTGTCGACAAATGTAGTTGGGCTGTCATGGCTATCGGCAACCTCCTCAGCCGGTGCAGCGTAGAGGCTACACGAGCCTCCAATAGCAGCAGAATACGACTTGCAAGCCGGGTAGCGAGCGCAGAGGTCACGGCACTGGAACTCAGCGTTGCAAATCATACTGACGCTCGTGGTGAGGAACGGCTTAGCACACGCCTTGGCACTGCCCCTGATTCTTTGACACCCATCTCCGGGTGTGGTGCCCTGGACATTGACGCAGATCTTATCCAGAGGAGCTTCCGAGCACTCTGTCTGCTCCATGCACGAGCGGTCGTAGGCCCAGTTGGAGTCGCTGCCGCCGTTGGTGGGCGTGTCGTTCCAGGGCTGGTCCGAGAGGTAGCAGCCGTTGGCGCAGCCGCTGCCCTTGGTGTTCCACTGGAAGCTCTGGCATCGGCCGTCCTGGAGACACAGAGCGGCGCACTCTTCCCTGGTGATGGTGCTCACGGGGAATTGCTTGTAGCCTGCTCTGCCGCTGTAGGGCCGTTGCGCGCAGCCTTTTCCGGGGGCGGCGCCCGTGACGAACTTGGCGCAGAATCTGTCACCAGAGGGGGTGGGACGGGAGGTAGAAGTAGTTGATGCACCTGCCGTTGTTGTCTCGCCATCAGTTGCTTCGGTAGAGGTCTCTTCAGTAGACTCTGTAGAAGCCCCTCCAGTGGATGCCACTTCTGTATACTCTGTGGTAGGATCAACGCTCATAGTAGTAGCATCCAGGGAAGCAGTAGTGGTCTCGGACGGGACCTGAGTAGCAGCATGGCGAGTGACCGGGTAGAACAGCGAGATGTTGTCCATGTTATCAGGGCTGGCCTGGTTAGACAGGAAAACCTGGTCGATATAGATCTCGGCAGATCCACCATTGACACAAGTAAGGGCAAATCTGATGAAGCCACTTGACGCCGTGACGGGGAACCGATCAATCAACTCGACCCATCGGTCGCCGCTATTCTGGGCAGTGACAGGGAAGTAACGAGAGGTAATGAAAATGTCGTCGCCGTAGGAGCCCTCGATGCGGCAGGTATCTTCGACATCGTTTCTTACAACAGCGTAGTAGAACCGCACAGTGTAGTCACTAGGCTCCATGCTATCGAGCTTCTGCTGGACCCAGGATCCCCAAGCTGGCTCTTCACTGTTATCCTGCCTCTTGACAGGACCGGCAGTCTGGCCATTAACAGAGATTTGCACGCAGTTGGCTTCCTGGCTCCCATCGCCCTTGTAGCCCAGCCCCTGAACCAAACGGGCATCCCCGTTGCCTCCGGTGGTGTAACCGTATATGCCGCCGTCAGCTTCGGGATCGTATCCCTCAAAGTTGCCGTTTATGGTGGTGGCGGTGGTGGAGGTGGCCGACGGAGGAGCGGTTCCGGAGGTATCTGTTGTTGTTCCAGGAGCATAGGGTTGGCAAGCACCTGCCGAGACGAGATCTAGAGAACCGACAAATGCAGCCACAACAAGAGAAAATGAACGCATCTTGAGTAAGGAATGGAATCAGAAGCCAACAACAAGCTCTGGAGAAAGACGTGAACAAGACGAGAAACCCATCTTGAAGGAAAGCCTGGGGCATACGACCGATATAAGAGCGCTACCATCAAAGACCTCTGATTTTTACATACTAGGGCACACAGAATTGCCAGTTGCTCGTGGCTGCATGAGTCTATCCTTCGAAGATTTCAAACCGACCACGCTCTGAACGGTTGAGGGCGTGAAATGCGAGGCGCCATATCCGAAAAGGTCTGGTGAGAGAGGTTATTGAACGCCTCAATGGGCCATGGCCATGGATACCTGAAGAGGCTACGGTCGGGGCTTGTTCTTTCGTTTCTTCTTCTTTTTCATTCTTGGAAAGTCTGTGCTGTTGGGAATATACGGAAGTTGTTGTGGAAAAGACAAGAAGATGAATATTCCGAGGTCAAGACTTTACATTTCCAACTGCCCATCTTTGTGCTATCAATAACCATCTCCTATGACTCTGAACAAATGAGAGTGGTAGCTACGTTACAGCGCTTCTCAAGCGGAAGAAATACCCCTGAACAAGCCCCATCTGACTAAGGAGAGTTTGCATTTGGCTCCTCCAGGGCGGACCCTCCTACCGGAGCTTTTGGTTAATGTCTAAGGTGAGCTACCACACCTATCGCGCGACTTCAGGGTGAGCCATGCAACTTGAACCAACATTCACAAACCAGAAGTCATAATACGGATACACGATAAACAACGCCCACGCGGTCATGGCGCGCTTTACAATGAGCTGGCGGCAATTCAAATATGGATGCCAGCCATGCGTTGGCATTGTGATATTTTTGTCCCTCACTTACTTCCCCCCAATTGCTGCCAACGATAGCGAAGCGAAACAACCTGGAGCTCATCGCGCAATGCGCTAAATCTGGGGGTTATAAATATGGCGACCACGCTGAGCATGATAAGGAGCGAGGCCGCACACACTTCGATGAGAAGACCTTGGTAGCACAGGACCAGGTGCTTCACGTCTACCTGGCGTAAGTATTAGCGTGGCCCATTTATGATAACCTGAAGTTGATTTGCAAAGGTGATGCTTTAACAGAGCCAGCGGCGTGCCCCTTGAACAATGCGACACAAGATTCCTGAGCCCAGGGACGCCGTTGCCAAAAATTGAGGAATTGAAAGACTTCTGGAGGTTCTTTGCACTCCAATTCAGTGGTCGCATGACACTCTCGGACGGCTTTAGCGTAACTCTAACGCAACTTCAGCATCACCAACAAGCGACTTACAGTAGGTCTGCAAAGAAGAAAAAAAAAGACACATTTTTAAATTTCCCCTCCTACATGTACATCACGATAATCACATAACAACTTTAGTATATGATTTCTCTATCAAAAATGCCCCAAACCTCCCGAAAAAAACATCATTTTGTTCAGAAAAGAACAAGGATTTATACAATGTATAACGATCACGTTCCCGTACGCATTATTGCCATAAAAGAAGGGCTTTCACGACATGCAATTCATGGAATCATCCGACGGTATAAACACCAAGAAGAAGCCCAAAGTAAACCTCACGCTAGGCGACCAAAAGTCATCATAGAGAGAGATAAAACACATATTCTTCGAATCATAGATCAAGATCTATTTATAATAACACGCAAATTGCTTAAAAAAGCCGGTCTTTCCTATCATACAAGCACTTTAACAAGGTTCCTTTAAAAGGAAGGGATTCAACACCACCAGGCTCTTTAACGCCCACTCCTTGGCCCTGATACCGTTCTCAAGCGACAAACATTTGCAGAGAAATACTATAGGGAAGATGCTAGCTTTTGGTATAATTGGTTCTTTTCTAATGAGGCTTCAGTCGCTCGTGGAGAGGGCGAACGGCGCGGCTGGGTATTTTGTAAACCTGTAAGTTAAACCCTTTCTCTTTAGATAACTATTCTAACGATATTAAGGGCCAGAGACTTCAACCAAAGAACGTACAAGGCAGGGCACCTCCGTCACGACATTCACAGATGTTCTTTGGTGGCTTTGGCCTAGCAATTTCAACAGACTTAGTCGCTTTAAAGGGTGACCCTAGGTCACGAAGGAAGGGCGTTACAGGGAGGGTTATCAAGGCCTGCTTGGAGCGGCAGCTTCCTGAAGTCCTAGTGGAAGGAATGACCTTTCAACATGACAATGGGCCGACCTTTACATCGACTATTGTTCAGGAATGGCTACAGGATTGGGCTTATCGTGAAGGCATCACGCTTGCTGACTGGCCTCCTTATTCAATCCAATCGAGAACCTTTGGTCGATACTGAAGCAACGAATCTGTGACCGTTACCCTGAACTAATGTATCTCAAGAAGTCAGAAGCTGCAAAAAACCGGCTTATTGAAGCCGCGATGGAGGTTTGGGACGAGCTTGAAGACGAGATCTTTGAAAACCTGTTGAATTCGATGCCAAAGCGAATTCAAGCCTTGAGAGAGGCAAAAAGGGTGGTATACACGATATTGATGTATATTATCAGAATTGCCTCTCTTTAAGCATTAGATTGATATAGCTTTTAAGTGATTTCATGGTTAACTACGTTATCAATTGTAGTGTAGATATATTCCCTTGTTTCTTGGTGTTTTCATCAATCTGACATGTGTCGTTTTTTTTGCAGACCCACTGTAGCTTATCCTGTAGCTTATCCTGTAGCTTATCCTGAAGGGTGGGCCGGGTGAGCCAGCTCCGGCAGAGCTCACCCAGCTCCGTTGGGTCGCGCGGCCAGTCTAGAACCGGTGCCCAGATTCAATAGTGTTAATCACTA
>JABFEV010000714.1:0-75999 GCA_013618395.1 Fusarium domesticum | reverse complement strand
TTTCAGGTGGGATACTTCACTACTGCTAGCACTACATATGGGATGAGCGAAGCCTTCTTTGCCTCCAAGTCCGGGCCTAATACATGCACGTCATTAGGTAATTGTCTCAATTATGTATGGTAGCAATAATAAATACTACCAACCATGAGATATTCGGTCGATAGAATCTTCTTGTTGTTCCATGGTTTGAGCGTTGGGCCTGTAGAAACGAAACAACACAACTTTACAACCGTCACAGCTATTTCATGTTGGCCCAGTTAAACTGATCTTGACGATGCACTGTTCTCACATGCAAATAGCTCACCAATGCCACTGTCAAATGAATATAGTTCAAGAACCCCATTGGCGCCTCCCTCTCCATACCCAGATCATGGCTCGCTGCCAAGTGCTCAGTTGAACAAGACCCCGATATATCAAAACATTATAATTGCCCTATATGGCGCTATTGACAGCCTATAGGAGCCAGGATATTAGCTAATGCAAGGCTTAAAGGCTGCGCTGTGCCGCTGTGCCGCTGTTGTTTGGGGTTGGATTAAGGCATGCTGTTGTACTCCGTACAGGGACCGTATTTTGCCTTCCTACAAGTCAGCAACCCAGTTTCCTCTCGCAAAAAAGTGTCAAGAAGTGATTCAAGACACCAGGGTACAGGGTTTTTACTCTCAATCTTTGCAAGGTTGAGTTATACCATCCTTAATTTGCAGTGCCTCGGGAGTGTCCCCAAATACCTCTGGTATCGTTGCGCGTAAAAACAGGCTATTAACATGCTCGACTGAAGACACAAGACCGTAGACTCTACCCTATAACCAATCCTCTCAGATTCCCAATTACCCCTTAAAGTAATCATGTCCGGGATAGCTTCGCTTCCAACCCCGCATCGCTATCCCATGTTCCACACCTCTCGCCGCCTCCTACCGCATTCTTCAATATCTCACAATTACAGACTGAAACTTTACGAGTCTACGCGAGTATGCCCTCACTTAAAAACCCATGCGCCGAATGTAAAGGCGAGAAAACCTAACTCGTAGGCAGTCTCTTCGATTCGCTAACATATCATTCTTCAGGCAAGCATCTCAAATGTACGTCTCCTCGATTTCCATCATCGGCTGACGACGTTTCATTAACACTACAAGACAGGTGACGAAGACACACCTAATTGTCAAAGATGTCAGGTCAAAGGGCTGCAGTGTATTCGTTTAGGGCGCAAGAGACCGTTTCTGCATGGCTCATCAGCAAAGTACGATGCTCATTTCTCGGAAAACCAGAGCTGGGTTAGTAGCAGTGCCAGGGAATGTAAGTACTCGTTGGTCTACTGCAAACACAATGAAACCTGATACCTGAAATATCAGTTCGTCTTCATACTGGACCTCGAGGGCGATCACGGAGGATATCTACCCAAAACGCGATTATAAATGTCTCTACAGCCCCATCGTCAAACCAACCCGGAAACATAGCTCCGAAAGAGTTAAACAACCATCCAAACGCAGATAATCCCGGGGTAGTAACTGCATCAGACACAGCAATCGGTCCAATTTCTCCCATAGCCTCAAACAACACCAACCACTTACACTCTCCGACATCAGGCTTTGGCATAGGGGCCTCTCCTCTTCATATCGAGAATCCCCGGGTTTCCTATGCGGACAACGATTTTAACAACACTCTCCCACCAATACGCAGTCTGATATGGTTAGTGGGCTCTCTCACCTCGGGAGTTTGAAACCGACCAGGAACCAGTATACCTATTAGATAGTATTCAAGAAGCTTGCCTCTTACGATACTATGTCGAAGAGCTTTCACACTGGGTATTCCCATACCTTATTCATCTTCTAATGCTCAGCTAATCCGCCCAGTTTGATCTCGTCGATAGACAAAGGCATTTTAAACTCGTAGTCCCCGAGCGAGCTAGAAAATACCCTCCTCTTCTAACGGCTATCTTCGCCGTATCTTCACGTCACATCCGTTGAGTCCCCCGCTTCATTACTCCACAAGGAATAGTCTACCGCGGACAGCTTCTTCCAGGCTTGACCTCGGATTCTCCTGTCGAGTATATGCTTAAGTGCATACCTATGCTGAAAGAGTTTTACGGCACACGAGACGAGGAGACAAGAGAGCTGATTATAGCCACGGCAGTAATTCTACGTCAGTTTAAAGAGATAGATGACGAAGAAGAAGTAGAAGAAGGAGAGGACGGAAATAACGCCAAAGTGCCATACGAGCGGGTCAATTTCCTCGCCATTCTCAATAGTATCTTGAAAAGTTCAAATACAGGCCACCTATTAAGTCAGAGACCTCTCCTAAATGCTTTTTACTAGATCGCCCAGAGACAGGAAATCTATTACGCCCTCTGTAAGGGGTACCCGCCTCAAATAGTTGGTTCACTCGTATACTAGGATAGTATATCGCCAGCGAACAAGCTCATCTTCCATGCAAGTCAAGTGGCTAAGTGGTTACACGAGGGTCGATCTGTGCTTGAATGGCGTATATATCAAACTCACCCCCACATTGCACCAGCTGACAACTATTAGAACGTCTAAAGGCACAAGAAATACAACTCAATCAAGGCGTTGTCATATAGTTTGCTCCGATTCTTTCACGGAAACCTGACAGGGCAGGAGGGGAACTTTTTCCTGTCATTTGGTACGCCAACAGTATTGCTCTGATAGCCATGCAGCACATGATGGTAGCAAAAATGATTCTTATCGCCGAAGGTCCTCTTCTCGAGTATGTCAAGGCTATCATCACATACACCTGTAACTGATCATTTGCAGCCAAGGTGAAATAGATCCCCGTTCAGCCTATCGAAAAGCAGAAGGCCAAGTACGGTCCCTTGTTCTGGATGTTTGCGGAACTGCCATACAACATCCAGACACGCCACCTGCTCTCATTAACGCAGTTCTCTCGATCCAGCTTTACGGTAGCTACTTTACAGACTCTTGGGACATGGAGGCTCTCCAGGGAATAGTGCAGAGATTCAAAGACGTAAGGGCATGGCCGGTCCCGAATGCATTGCGGGTGCTGCAATGGTAGGTTCGCGGATTATTTAAGCCAAGCCGTATCTTGGCCTGGCTATATAGTACATATATATGAGACTCAGAAGAATTCTCACCATGGATTTTCCCCTCCAAGTGAATGTCCTTGGTAGTAGAGTAGCTTGTCGTTGGTCGACCAGATCACACAATTTGCTGAGATTGAGTTGGTGAGAGCTTTATCACACTATAAAGATAGATTTCTGAATGCTCGTAAATGCACTGCCCATTCCCTGCCTCATTCCCTGCCTCATTCTCAATGTCATGCCATCTTTGGGGTTTCTTGGTGTGCGGGTTAAGCGCCCACCCGGGCAAGCTACGACCAACGTGCATTGTCGAAATCTAGGGACAGGCTAGCAGTAAGCGCCCGGCACGATGATCAAGTCAATTATTCATGTAAAGAATTGATGATGGCCTTCTTTACAGGCCGGCGCTACTAAGTAGAGAGGCACTCTCGGAAGCCAGGGCGGTTGCAAAGAGAAGTCTTTTCTGATTATATACATGTCCTTTCGCCTATCTGACTCCATCATCTCTATTTCTCAATCTATCTTTTCCTCACTTATATTCAACGTTTTTACTTACAAGAGGCTCTCTACCGGCGTATGTGCTTTGACCAGTCGCCAGAAAGGAAGCTGCTATGAGCAACATCAATCCCTCAACAAGACGTGTAGCAGTCGTCGACTACGGCATCACGGTTGTATCCTCTGGAGAGCAGGCCCCTATTCTTGAGTACGTGACATTACCTGTACCTTTTGTCACTTCATCATGACTTGCTTCTGGTCGCATAACATACACATAAATATCCTAACTCCACGTTCACAGCGTCGTGTTCGTCCATGGACTTGGCGGCCACCCAGAAAAAACATGGTCGAAAAAAGTGCAAAGTTCAGCCGAGTCACAGTCGAAGACAGGGGCCAAGATGAAAAATGCTTTTGATAGGATGATTCACAGAAGACCACGAAACAGTAGCTCCTCTAGCCGAACGGAAGAGAGCGAAATTCCTGCAAGAAAACTATTCTGGCCACTCGACCTATTGGCAACTGACTTCAAGGACATCCGTGTAATGACGTTCGGCTACGACTCAAAGCCTTCGAGCTCGACTCAGAGCCACCTCTACAACCTGAGCAAGAGTTTACTAAGAAAAGTAGCGGACGAGCGAGTATCCTGTGTAAGCTTCTAGCAGGTGACGGACGTTACGGGGACTGGCCCAGAAACTAATGCTAGACAGCCTCATCGACCGCTTGTCTTCGTCTGTCATAGTCTTGGTGGTATTCTAGCCAAGAACGTAAGTCCTAAAGCCCTTGTTGAAACGTGATGAACCAAGCTTATTGTCGATCCTCAAAGGCTCTTACTCTTGCACCAAACTCGAGCGGCGCAGAGGCCAGATACAAGTCAGTCGGCACCTCGACTCAGGGCGTTATCTTCTTCGGCACACCTCATGCAGGCTCGTCTCTCGCCGCCTGGGGTGATATGCTCCGCGGGGTCTCCAGTGCATTCAAAGTTACAAATTCTCCTCTTCTCAACGCTCTCAACTCTGAGAGCGACGACGGCCAGCTGGAAAGACTAAGGGACGACTTTTCTAAGCTGCTAGGCCCGCCGGCAGAAGGGAAACTGAGGGTACAAAACTATAGGGAGACACAGCCGCTTAGTGTAGCTTTCCCAAGCTTCAACCCTGCAGCCGACCTGGTATGTTCATTGCGAGAAGCTTGAACCTTTCATAATCTGCTGTGCAAAACTAATACCGCCCAAGGTCGTTCCTCTGGCTTCTTCCCATATTGTAGGAGAATGGGCGAGTAATCTGACAGTCAACGGGGCAAACCATCTGAGTATCTGCAAGTTTACAGGCTTTAACGATCCTACTTATGAAAGCTTCAAGTTCACCCTATCAGACTTTCTGGCTGATATCGCCTCGAGGCCTACCACAACACAGCTTGGCCAGTGTAAGTATTGATCCCCGGATAGTGAGTCCTGAGGTATGCTGACGGGTCGTTTTTGATAGCACGCCAACAGTATCAACGAGAGGCAGGTTTGGAAAGTCTCAACTTTCGCGTCCGCTGAAGCCTTGCAAATGAAGAAAGGAGGACTTGGCTTAATTGTGTCACGAGTCCGCCTATGGGACTGGGATGACATGGAAACGGAGCAATTTGTATTCGACGTAGGGTAGCATTCAGGACAGTGATGTCTTAATTGTTGGACATAGCTCTTTCTACCACTGGACACCAAGTTCACAATATCCCATCCTTGAAGAAGGGAAACGTTGACAGGTCGTTCCTCAAATAGATCTGATTAAATGAGAATATTTTGCTGAATTTGGCGAAAGCGTTACCCGTCAGATCCTCCGTACCTCTTACTGAGGTGACCGGGTTTCCTGGCAATCATTGTGCACATTTGACAATCAATCAAAGGCATCGAAATCAGCCAATGAAACCTCAACTCATATTCGCGAAGCCTCTGAGAATTAGATTACACTCGATGAAGTCGTTCCCAAGGGAAGCGAGCTGAAAAAAGTGTGTATACGAAAAGGTAGGAGCTACAAAGGTTCAGTGCAGGATGAGAAACAGATAACACTGTGGTGGGTAAATTTGCCAGTATACCTACCTGTTCAATGACTGCAGAGTGTAGATTGCAATAATATTCTCCGGTGCTCAATCCTCATCTCTCACCTCACCAAAATGTGGCAGGCATCTTTAGCGAATTCAACGCCCCCGTAATCCCCGCCGCAGTGGAGAAGAAGTGGGACAACTTTTATCCTGCCAGAACTCGGACATCAAGCCGAGCCGAGATAAACGCGCTCACGACTTGAAAGTGTTACGGATTTCTCATTGTTCCCATCGCCATCAAATCTCACAATGGGTATTCTGCGCAAAACATTCTTCACCACCCTTCTGGGCACATCCGGAGCAGCCGCCTACCTCGCGGCCAAGAACCCCGTCATCTCACCACTGCCAGCCTCTGATCCCATCTGGACATCGAGCACCTACAAGCGTCACAACCCAGCTAGGAACCCGGCCACTCAGGATGTCTGCATCAAACGTATCCCTCTGAGCAAAGTCCGTCCTGAACTCCTCCAGAAAGAAGGCGACCTAGCGCTGGAGTTCTGCCGCGGCCTGTGGAGCGGATGGGGTCAGTTTTATATTTGAACGTTCATCACGGAACTCATCTAACAATAACAATAACCAGGCTATGCTGTTCAGCGGAAATACCTGGATTTCAAATGGCGCGGACCCGAGACCGCTGAGCAGCTCTGGACAACTGAACAGCTCGCCCAGAGCACCTACAACAAGGGCACGCACATCACCGATCACTTTGAAGTCGTCGAAAAGACACCCACCGCCATCACCATCCGCTGTGGCGATTCACCGCGAAACCAGCCTCTGAGACCCTCTGACGGACTCTTCGTCATCAGCGCCACAGTCGACAAGGAGCGCGAAGAGGTCGAGCTCCAACTCAAGAGCTGCCTTTTCTCGAGCCAGGGAACCGTCGCGGGCTTCAAGGGACCGATGCCGGCGTGGATGGAGGAGCTGCATCAGTGGTACGCGAGGATCTGGTCCGAGACTGCATCGTGGAGACTTTTGAAGTGAAATGAGATGAAAGGCTGCGAGAGGGATTGAGCGATTTTAATGCCCATGGTATTTGAGTATGAGACAAAGGCAAGAATAGAATAGAGACATTTTGTCCCCGTTATTATCACTTGCATCCAACTTCAGACTTGTCAAACCCTCAGATGGCAGATACCAGTCCCGTCACACAATCGTCGAGATGATAAACCAACTAACCTCACCTCCCCAGCACATACGACCACAGCCCTTAGAGAATACGGGATCCCGTCTGCTCTCCCATAGTCAAGCTGAGGAGCGCCTGAGTAGTAGTTGGGTCGGTGACGACCAGCGAATTCCGGGTGTTGTATGTTTTAATTTTTGCACAAGCAAGCCATCGATAGCTTGTAGACTATCTATGAGCTTTCGTTAATATTGCCGTGGTCTATCTATTCTTTGTATCTATCGTCAACTGTTCCACCATCACGATGACGAATCAAAACATGTGTGACGGGTCATGTGATGGAATCATTTCTGCCTAGAATACGGTATCGTCTTGTGGATCTGATACAGTAACACACACTTACTATGTAACTATTGTTCCTTGTGTATACCTGTCAACCAGGCGTTCCATAATATCTCTCTTATTCCCACCGACCGGGATACTAAGCTCTCGAGCTATACGCTTTAATTCCTCCTTTTTAAACATTATCAATCCGATCTCAAAGGAATGTCCCTCATCCCCGGATAAGACAAACTCCTCTCCGTCATAGATCCGGTCTACAATCTCTTCTGACTTGACTTGTAATTCCTCGGCATCCTCCCAGCCGGTGGAATCGATCTTGTCGATATCTTTGATGCTTATGAGGTGATCCTGACTGCCGTCTGGTCTGACAGTGATGCCGCAGTCTAGGAATGCCTTCTCGACTAGATCTGGGCGGTTGCGGAGTCGTTTTATCGCTCGAGCAACTACCCAAGTTGTCATGGTCCTTTTCTCACCAACAGTCCACTATATAATCCCCTTTTTCTCACGTTCCTCGATATATAACTCGGTCTCCTCACGTAGCCAGTCTTTGAGCGGTCTGTTTGACTGCAGTATCGAGAGGTTAAAGAAAGTCTCCCTTAACTGGTCTTTTATCCATTGGAGGAACAGATCCTCGTTATTGTAGGCAGTCTCATTGTACTCAACTGTAACATCCGGTGAGTAAAGATGACACTCATCCTAATAGATCCTACTACCTATTAGGAGAGCCATGAAAGATAATCTTTGCCTTTAGGGGTAACGAGCCGTTACCAAAGATATATGTACAACACAAGGGTGGCCTGTCTTTTACTCCATCCACTTCGGTCTGTTTTCCCCGCAACGGTTTTAGCACCAAGTAATTCCCAGATAGCTCCATCGAGGTATTCAAAGGGAATTGGCGTCTTATCCACATTTAAAGTATATCGTTCTTCAAAGCGGCGAACGGGGCTATTAAGGATATAATTTATTTCCATCTGCGGGTACTTGTGGCGGCGTGGTTGTTGATTCTTTCTGTTGTTGGCTACCCGGCGAAGAAACTTAAGGAAGCAATTCGTGATTTTCTGGTACTCTTCAGGTCGCCGTGTAGACTGCTTAGTGATTCGTCGTCTCACGATATTATGCCACCTTCTAAAGCCAATCCACCAGCCATTTGAAAAGGTAAAGATGTGAGGAAAGTCGGGATTCTGGTCGGCAAAGATTGAACGTGCTTGTCGCCTGAACCAGCCACTCACAGTCTTCTCTGAGACTTGGAACCATTGGGCAGCTTCCTTTTGTAACGGCCGGCGATAGCAATTGACTGACTTAACGTGGTCAGGATCGTAGATATAGTGATGCATAAGGAACATCACTACCTCGATCTTCCTCGCGTCAGAATGGCGCTCTTCCTTCCTTTGCAAAGGTCCCCGAGGGCTGTATGTACGACATTCTAGCGGCACGGGCTTTGGCCCTGGTTTCTTCCGCTATGTAGGTGTGACAGGCGTAGAAGTAGGAATATTTGTGGGCCGCTCAGCAAGGGCCATTTTGACAATAAAATTGAGTTATAATAGCTTTATATAAGGAAGAAACAAGTGATCCCTTGGTCGACCCGAAAATCCCGCACATCCCGGTCTGATATTGAGGGGAAGAGCCTCCTCAGTTCACTTACCCATTGTAGTATAGTGCGATGGGAAACAGGGTTCTTACAGGGGTCACAAGGCCCACAGGGAATCCTCAATCTTTTGAGTCGATACAGAATGCATATCGGCTCAACCATGATGAAGTTGTAAACTTACATAATCCACAAGCGGGGTGTTGATTTGTTAATCTTTACCTCAGAGTGTTGTCTGTTTTGTTCATCAAGGCCCTCGCTTCAACACAGCACCCCTATTTAATCGAGATCACCACGCAGGCCTGCATTCTTCCTACTAGAGATTACCCTGCCACCACTCTGAACCAGCGTCTGGTTGTATTTGTATAAATAGACCATACGCAAACATGGGTCGTACGGAGCCTTCTGTTGGCAGACCACCAGCTGCTTTTCGCAAAGATGTTCGCTCCAAAAAAGCCAAGGCTACCATCAACCAGCTGATTCCCACTCTACTCTTGACTCATCCTCGTGCGCGGCGAGGAATCGAAAATGCAGAACTGATACTTCATCCGCCTCGCTTGCAGCCATCACTCAAGTCCAAGGAAGTAGCAACTTCAGCGCCCCGAATATCACTAAAGGTCTCCGACACTTTGACAGCTGCCCATGACCTTCTCAAGTTGGACGATGAGTCTTCCAAGATTGACTTGAGTAATAAAAACGCCAGAGCTGCTATTCTAAACATGGCTTCGCCTCTATCTCCTGGAGGTGGCTTCTTAAATGGTGCAGGAAGTCAAGAAGAGTCCCTCTGCATGCGCACTACACTATTACCTTCTTTAAAGGATGAATACTATCGTCTACCTGAGCTGGGAGCCGTCTACACTCCTGATGTTCTAGTATTTCGAGATGAATCTGCCCAAGACTTGGACAAGAAAGACCGCTGGTTTGTCGATTGTGTTAGTGCAGCTATGCTCAGAGATCCTGAGTTGGAAGTCAACGACGAAGGCCGAAACTACTACGCCAACGATAAGGATCGAGAGCTGACTCTCCAAAAGATGCGAGTGGTACTACGCATCTGTCAAATCAATGGTATCAAACGTCTTGTCCTCGGTGCGTGGGGCTGTGGTGCTCATGGAAATCCCGTCGCCGAGATCGCTGGGGCGTGGAAAAGGGTCCTCTTGCCCCTAAAAAATGGCAAAGGCAAGCAAAAGGGTGAAGGAGAGATGTGGACTGGTATTGAAGATGTTGTATTTGCCATTCAAAATCCCGGCATGGCCGAAGCTTTCATGACTGCGTTTGGAGAGGGATTAGCATACGACCAAAAGGCAGGCCCGGAGAGTGACGACGACGACGACGACGCCGATCCGGAAGAAATCAAAAGACGGGAGCTGCAGACTAAGATCTCAGAGCTGGAACAACGAATCCAGACTTCTGGAAACCCTGGCGTCAGGGAGGGGTTAAAGTCGATTCTGGCAGGCTTGGTTAGCCAGTTGCCCAAGAGAGGGTCGCTAGATGAAGACGAAGCATCTGATCCGGATTCTGATCATGGGCAGAGTGATGATGGGAGTGTTGAATAGACCGATTTGGAAGGCGGCCAAGGAAGCATATAACCCCAGATTAACGCGTGGAGAGCCCTGTGAGCAAGAGAGAGACAATACAATTACATAAAGAGCCAAGTTATTTTAAGTACTACGTTCACAGTCGAACAATTATAGCTCAATTGAAGCTCAAAAATGAGTACCTAACGAGCAAGGTGGCCTCAATAAAGCCTAAGGGACGGAGGCCTGTTTATAAGGACCCCAACGATGGCTTTGCTAACTATATTGATTGAGAGGGCTCGTGAGGAGGCTGAGAATGCCCTCCTGGTGACTGACCTGGCGACTACCCCGGGTGACGATTAACTACGGTAAGTGGTGACCCACTCTGGTAGCGGGAACAACTGGATCATCTGAACAGCAGATGAGACTCTTTCACCCGAGATGGACAGCTATCAGGGATGAGCATCAAGGGTGGGTGAGAAACTAGGGCCGCGGATACGGAATACGAATGGCTTCTTATTGGCTCAGCTGTCATCAGTGTTGTCCAACATGTTGCGCGTGAACAAATCATCAGGATACATAAAGCTCGACGAGCCTTTTCTAATTATCGTTAAAATATCTTTTGGCTTCATGCACTAATATATTATTGTTCTGATACCTTTCACGATCTCATTCTCCTGCCAAATTCATCATCATCTACCACCATGCGTTTTGTGATACTAGGCAACAGAATCCCCTACTCCCTTGGCTTTTCCAAGGTTCATCCAAGAGCAAGTGGTCTTCGTCTAGGCAATTCTTGTCTCTATGCTTGGCCACCAAGTCACTCATCTATGAGCACCAACAACTCTCACTCGGATAAACCACCAAATCCTTCCTATCCTTCATTCAATCTCCAATCTCTCGGGCTAGGCAGAAACATGAGAATATTGGCCATCGGACTGATTGGGGTCTTTGGGACTATCGAAACCTGGGTCTGGTGCCAGGTTATCTGGCGTTGGGGGAAGGGGGAGAAAGAGGCTCAGGAGTAAAGTCAGACAGTCATGGCTGGACTACGCGGGCTTTAAGAAGTGAATCGCGAACCATCTTCTTTTGACAACCGAGGCTGCAAACTGCAACCACCCGAGCGTCTGGGTTGTTCTTGGCGAGGTCAGGCCTCTATATGTCTAAGAGTTGGTGTCCAAAGTAGAGTGTAGATGGTCAAAGGCTTTGGTGCGAATACTAAGACTTTGGATCTATCAAGAACAAGTTACTTCAGTTGCCATTGAGAACAACGATACCGCCCACGAGTAATCGCACTCCCACGCACCGAATGTCTGTCTTGGATCAGACATTTCATCCTTTAACCTTCCAGTGGCAGTCTCGAGGTACGCCTTGTTGTGTATAGAGTCTACACGTTCCAGATTATCCCAGCCGTAGGCCTTTCCGCAATTTACCAAATCATCATCTATGGAGAACCCATCCGTGTCCCCTGTTGTTTCAACAACAGGATCTGACCAAAAGGCCAAATCTGGCGTCAAGGGTGAATCAAAATTGTCAGGGGACTTTGAAGCTGTTGGTAGCATAGATTCTGAAGACTGGTCTCGTTCCTCCACATTTACGTCTCGCTGAATACTCTGCCCCTTAAGCATATTGTTTGCTGCCTTATTTAATCTTTTTGTGTCGTATGCTTCGTAACTAAGCAAAGGCCGTGACTGAGTTATAGTTCGTATTGCTCTGTGTAACCAATACTGGGCAGTCGTGCTTCCGAGGAATTGAGCTTGCTGGGCGATTATCAACGAGGCTTGTGATTGATGCATGCAGTCTTGCTCAAGCCCAGAATTGTATAAAAGCTATTGTTTCCAAGTCAGCATCATTTTCAATGTCTCGGGAAATCTAATTGTAGGGTTGGTTACTTTGAAATTCTGATATGAAACGGTAACCGCTATTTCCAAGGTAGGATATCCCGCTTTCTGTATGATCTCTAGAGGCGCATACTTTATCGATCAGTAAAGTCCCGTTGAGTTTGTTGAATATACTGACTCGAAAGCTTCCCACAAAGATAGCCTGCAATACTAGTCGTGGGATAGCGGTACTCGAGGTTTCCTCTTCGCACAAACTCCAGAAACGTGTCTCGTTGAACATGGGTAGACTTGGGTGAATATACAAAAAATACGTTCGAAGGAGGCTTCTTGAAATTTTGTTAGTGTAGGGAAGCCTGTTGGGAACGTCCTCGGTAGCCTTTTCAACGTCGATGCATGGCGGAGTGGCAACTTGTATAACCCAATCTTCTAAATGCGTATCATCGATTTCTACACGAGTCTTAGCACTCCCAACATAATTTCAAGACAAGTCACTTACCATCAGCTACCCCATCGTCCTGCTCTGAGCAATACAGGAGCGTTTGAGAGGAAATACTATCGGCTGGCGTTGGCAATTTCAATACCCTCGCGGCTTCTTTCCTATCACCATGTCAGATTCTGGTTTCTCAAAACTCCAAAACTGTAAATCTCACTGTTTAATTGTGCATGATCGCCGTCTCGTCTTGCGTTTTGGCTCTCGATATGTACAGTCTCGACAGTCTAGACGACAATTCGTACACGGATATCCACATCGAGATACATCACATCGAACCCTGCGACTGTGACAGTGTTTACATGCCACAGTGGCTCTGCGATGAAGCCTAGAATTAACTGGTTGGGCAAAGGTGTCCATTTCTTGGTTTTGATAATGGGGAGGTAGTTGTTAAACGTTGATCGCAAAAAGGTGCAGTAGCTCGATGATCCTGTGAAATATATGTCTTGCAGGCGATTCCTGTACTGTCTTCGGAGCAGCTGCTGTTCGTTCAGATCTTGAATCTAACTCAATTGAAAGCCAAGGAGACGATCAATGACCCGATAGACGATGGCGAACTCGACAATATCCTGGACAAGACAGGAGCGTGGATGCTCGACGCGGTCTGTCGGCTGTCGTCTATCGCCTAATAGGCTAATACTGACTAACCTCCAAGACACTCCCCCAAGATAGATGGTCGGCTCAATCAATGCGGATCCTTTACATACGACAGTTAATTCATTGGCTTGATGCTGTTCTTGAAATACCCTTGAAATGCCGTTGATGAACGTTAATGATTCACACACGACTACAGCACCATCCACAATTACTTTCATTCATCCACCGTCCAATATGGCATCATCAAGTTACGTTGTAGGTGTTGGCATGACACCCTTCAACTCTCCCAAGAAATCTGCCAGCCTAGCTACCAATCCTGAGTCCGACTATCTAGACCTTGGTGTTGAGGCAGGCGTCAAAGCTCTTCTTGACGCCGGCATCACCTACGACAAGGTTGACCAGGGAATCGGTTGCTATGTTTTTGGAGACTCTACATGCGCGCAGAGAGTCTTTTATGGCCTGGGCATGACGGGGATCCCCATTTTCAACGTAAACAACTATTGCTCGGCTGGCAGCACGGGTCTTTGGCTCGCGAACCAGGCCATCCGGTCTGGCGATGCCGACTGTGTCCTGGTAATTGGCTTTGACAAGATGTATCCAGGAGCCCTGCCTCAGATCTACAAAGACCGCACGAACCCACTATCGCGAGTTTTGGATCTATCCAAGACCCAAGTCCCAGAGGCCGATAAGGACAAGCCTTCACCCGGCTGGACTCCCCAGCTCTACGCCAATGCACAGGCCGAGTATCTGGAACGCTATGGGCGCGACGGAGCAGAGAAGGCCGACTTTGCCCAGATCACGTCTATAAACCGTACCCATGGAACAAAGAACCCATATTCACAGCTCTCGAAACCAGTCTCGCCAGAAGAAGTTCTTGCTAGTCCTGCTGTTGCAGGACCCATCACAAGGCTTCAATGTTGCCCATCGTCAGTACGTATTCAAAATTCTCAGCGACGGCTCACGTGTTAACTACCGAACAAGACGGGCGCCGCCGCTACTGTTCTCGTATCTGAGTCGTTCCTGGCCGCACACCCATATCTGCGCAAATCAGCTGTGGAAGTTGCTGGTCAGGCTCTGGCTACTGATTCTCCAAAGCTCTACGAAACAGGCAGCGCCATAGAGCTCATCGGGTCAGACATGACTAGACAGGCAGCTCAACGAGCGTTCCAACAGGCAAAGATTGGACCTCGAGATGTTTCTATTGTAGAATTGCATGATTGTTTCACGACGAATGAGATGTGCGCTCTGGAAGGCCTCGGACTGGCCGAGGAGGGCAAAGCTTGGAAACTGGTCCGGGATGGAGGAATTACATATGATGAAGGCGGAAAGGGCTTGAATGGACAAGGATGGATTGTCAACCCAAGTGGAGGCCTCATCTCGAAGGGCCACCCTTTGGGAGCAACAGGCTTAGCACAGTGTGCCGAGCTTGGTAAGTGTTGCGATGAAACCAAATCAGAGTACAAGGGCTAACAGTGTAAATAGTCTGGCACCTCAGAGGTTGGACAAGCAGTCGAGGAATTCCATCGACGAAATTCTGCATGCAGCATAACATGGGACTTGGAGGAGCAACAGTCGTCACGATTTACAAACGACTTGATGGGCAGGAGGCGCCTGAATTTGACAAGATACGGCCTGAGAATGACGGCCGTAATAGGCTTGGTTACAACCCTGCTGAAGAGGCCAGGTCTATAAGTCGTGATGACTGGGAGAGTGTACGGGCGCATGATAAGGACTCTTCTGCATGGGCGGTGGCCGAGTTGCCATGGATTAAAGCTGGGAAGGCTTATGAGACTAGATCCAAGCTGTAGCTTAATTTATTGAGATGTGGTGTTTCTTACTACTTTAATCTAACTATTCTTTACCGCTGAGCTGTAGTCTGGGGAATGGCATCAGTAGACAAGCATAACGAGCATTGGCCTCACTTAATAATCATAGGCATATGCTTACGTAGACCTAGTAAGTAGTAAAGATGGAGGAATATCAGATACTGTGGTAGAATATCGTTCAGGGGTCAGCGTTGTCAGTTAACCATGTCTAAGCAGACATGGTTGCTAGCAGTACAGTTATGTGACAAAAGTCTGCCCCCAGCCGACGCGACCACGATCAATTTGCGACAGCGCCGCGACAACAATACCTTCTTTTCTACTTTACAACTTACAATAAAAACGTCAGAAACGCGTCTTCTTGCAGTTTTATTATGTCCGAACAGTAAAAGAGGTAAGGAATTCTCTTTAAAAGCAAAAAGGGGCAATGGTGGCTCTACAACATATAAAATAGTCCTATCGGCGCGTCGCAAAGGAATTCCGAATAGACTACAATATAAGACCGTCAAGGCCATACAAGATCACTTTGCAGCAACATCAACACTACAAAATCGTCCGCGGTTCGGTCGTTCACATAAGCTTTCAAGGGCATTATAACTTAACCCCGCCGACTACGGAGTACTGTACTAGACATCCATTCGTGGGGAAAGCATCGATCGGCTAATATCATCTTCTCCAAGCAGCCAGTTCTCCGGGACCCCCGCATTGCAATCTACTCGTCCGGCATCGCTGGTATCTCTAATCATGCCATCGCAAAACAACTTGACTCATCGGCAAAATATCCATCTCGGCCGCTCAGGTCCAAGGTCGAAGACAGGCTGTCAGACATGCAGGCACCGAAGGGTGCGCTGCGACGAGAAACGACCAGTCTGTGGTCACTGTGATCGTCTGAAGCTGGAATGCACCTATCAACATCCTCAACAACGGCGTCGTCGACAGCGTCAGACCCTATCAATTACAGAGGAGAATGTTGAGCAATGCGAGGAACAGAACCATTCTTCTCGCCGCTCGGTCTCTATGGATGCCACAGGACAACCTTGCCAAAGTGATGGAGCTGGGACACCCAATACAACCTTCCAAAACATCACGGCCCCCGAACTGGCAGCAATGCAGCATGACCATGAACAGCTTACACAGGACTCACACGACTCCACTATTGTCGTAACACTACCCCCAGAAGAAACACAAGATCCCCAGGTACCAATCATGGAAGCTATCTCGACCATGTCCCACGATAATGGAACCTACGAATTCGGTCAACTGGGAATGGCCTCAAATACCGCAAGCATGGCTAGTGTAATGACCGATTTGACCGCAGCCGATGCTGAGAGAGCAGATTGGTCTTTAGATGTTTTCTCAGATTACCTCCCTTTTGCTGATCCAGCCTTTTCCTTCACCTCCCTAGGATTCACCAATTCCACGAGCATGACCACAGATCATGCTTCTGTCATTCAGCCCATCACGACCCCCGAGTCTAATCACAGCTGGCACAGCGGTGCTCCATCCAGAACTCATCGTGCAGCCCCTCGAGTTGTAGAGTCAGGCCGTAGAGCCAGCAGCAGTTTGGGCCGCCCAGGCCAAACGCCCAGGGCTTCCACAGCCCAGGACGCAGCTTCTCAATCTGCCTTTGCAATCTCACCTCCAATTCTCTCGGGAGCGCAAGAAGAACAGCTTTTGAGTTTATTTGAGACGGACCTGAGACCACCCGCGTCTCTTGTAGGCGTTGATCCTCTTGGATGGCTCAAGATCAAGCGATATGTCTTGCAGATGGCACGAGACGATAATCAGCACGTTATGCTCTCGCTTTTTGCATTGAGCACTCTGCTATCCGGCTTAAAGGCTGCGCTTCACAGGACTGGTATCAATCAGGATAATCACCGACTGTTTGCATCCCGCCTGCATGATGCTGCCTCGGCAGCCATGGAGGCTGTCCTATCCTGCACCGGCCTCAACGGCCAGAATAGCCGCGCCTTGCTTGCATCTGTCTTTTTCTTGGCATGGTTTGAGGTAATACAGAACTTCTAGAACAAGGTACAATTGATACTGACCTGAGTCCAATAGATTGCCCAAGATGAGGACGGTCAAGCGCGTCCAACATTCCCATACACAATGGCCGAGGAGATCATCGTGAATGGCAAAGACTGGGACAACGGCTCGGCGCATCTTTTCCAATGGCTCGACTCTCTGGATGCCAAAATGTCACATCTTGGAGGAACTCATCTACTTTCGGATCCTGCCCTTGAAGTTGTTCGTCGGTCTCAGTCCAGCTTGGGTGCCGGTGAGCCCATCAACGAGGATAATCAAGTCGACACACCGGCCGCTATCGCAAATACGCAGCGACCACAAGAAGCCTCTCAGGCGACCCAGATCTCTAAGTCTTCTTCGAAAAACCGCTTAGACTACCTGCTATCGACAACGTCTTCCCCTTCTCTCCCTAGAAGTGTCATCCGATTGGACATCTTTAACATCCTCCTGCACCCAGCTTTTGAGTTCCACATTACTTCGCAGGCCTTCTCGCGACGAATAGGAAGCTATGATCGTCACCATCGCTCGCGGGGCACTCCGGAAGACGAGCGTGAGGTGATGAATGCGTGTATGGGTTTCGAAGAGGAGCTGCAGGAGCTGTGGAAACGCCGCCCAGGCGTCCTCAGCCTGAATGCGGAGCAGTTGGGCCAGTTTGTGAGTCGAGACATTGCGACACGCCTTGAGCGCCTTTTCAGCATCTACATAGCTACCTTCTGGGCGCACTTTGTCTACATCCACCGTGTTGCCTTTTGGACACTCAAGCACACAGCCATCGTCTACAAGGCTCTTCAACAAGTAGGCAACATGATGCGCCGCAGCGTAGGCCAGCCAATAGACCAGCACTCCTTCGATCCTACTGTACGACGCATACCAGCCAACTCGATTCATCCGGGACTCATGTGGGTTTGCTTCCTCTTTGGATGCGAGGTCGAGGACCCAGTGCAACAGGAATGGGCTGTGCTTCAGCTCCAGGCTCTGGGGGGACTTGGTCCGGCTGGGTCTGATCAAGACTCTGCTGATGTAGAAGAAGAGCTCCTCGTTTTTCGCCTGGATGAGAAAGGGGCCCAGACCGCTCTCAAGACTTCTCAACTATTGGCAGTACTAGTTGCTCGGCAAACGTCGTTACAAGCTCGAGTTGATGGGAAGCATCTCTGTCAGGAGATCTTTGGGTGTCATTTCTACATTATCTAAGACTGGGATAGCTAGCATAGCGCCTCATATCACAACAACGTCAGCCCATCATAAGCAGCCTATTTCGTTGTGTAATCATCCTGACGCCAAACTCGCTTCCGTGGAATGAAATTTCTCCCTTCCCCGCAATCCTTTGGCTTGACCCCGCGTTTTCGGATGAAGATCCTACTCGGCTGTCGACTATGTGTGTCGCCTGTCGCGTATTTCCCCACGGGGTAAAGTCTCCCTGGAGTAGCACAAGGCTAGTTGACTGTAGTCTAGGACTCGAACAAACATTGTCAATATGACTCTGGCAACCACGGTCTTCCAGTTGATTAAAGAGCGTTCGTTATCCCGGTTCTCCATGTCGAAACTCCAGCAGGCATCGTGCATCCAAGAGCATCATCAACTGTATTCACGAAAACATGTCCGTCATGGCGCATAACGAAGCAAAGATCATGGACGATATTGAGAGTTCTCACCTTGAGAGTCTCCAGTTACTCGACCCGGACTTGGAGAAGAAGTGAGATTTGTCTGCAACGGGGTTTATGACTGAGATACTGACTCAATCAAACTAGGTTGGTACGAAGGATCGACGTTCGTCTCATGCCTTTTACTGCCATCATCTACCTTCTCTGCTATCTCGACAGATCCAACATTGGTAAGTGGATGGAGGCAAATACATGCAAAGAATGTTTACCAACACATCACACAGGCAATGCACGTATTCTTAACTCGACCACGAACGACACTCTACTGGATACGCACAACATGACCCAGTATGAGTACATCATTGCACTCATGGTCTTCCTGGTTGCATACTCTCTCTTCGAGGCTCCCAGCAACCTGGCACTGAAAGCCCTGAGCCCGAACGTGTCAGTACTCCTACTCATTTACTAGGAGAACCTTGCTTAACCATGGATTATAGCTGGCTCGGCATTCTCATTGTCGGATTCGGTGCCTTTTGCACAGGTATTGCCGGCACTCACAATTTTGCTCAGATCACGGTGCTTCGGTTCTTTCTGGGTGCCTTTGAAGCTGGTGTGTTTCCGGGAATGATCTTCTACATGAGCTTTTGGTACAAGCCTGAGGAGCGAGCTACGAGGATTGCTTTTTTCCTCTGTAGTGCTACTCTGGCTGGTGCATTCGGCGGGTAAGCTTCTCTGTATCGACTGCGTGTATTTTGTCACTAACGAAGTCTACCAAGTGCTATTGCCTACGGTGTAGGTCATATGAATGGAGTCAGGGGTCTGGAAGGATGGAGATGGCTCTTCATCATTGAGGGAATTCCGTCAAGTAAGTCCGCCCATTTGTCGGAAGCAAGAAGCTGTCTTAACCTTCTACAGTTACCCTTGGCTTCATCGTTATACTATTTATGCCAAGTTATCCCGAGAAGGCAAAGTGGCTTTCGGAGGACGAGAAGGCATTGCAGGTTCTTAGGCTGGGCGGAAACTGTTCGAATGGGTAAGCACCACCCTTCTCCAAAGACTGACACACTTGCATGCTAACATAATTCCAGTGAAGCAAAGTTGAACTGGGCTGATGCCAAAGCAACTCTTCTTGAACCTAGACTCTGGGTTCACTATTTTACTTACCTGTGCCTGGGTGTCGGAGTATCCTCACTATCACTGTTTGCACCTACCATCGTCGCCGGTCTGGGGTATCAGGATCTTCGTGCCCAGCTCTTCACCGTTCCTCCTTACGCAGTTGCCTACGTTGTGACTCTGGGTTGTGGAATTCTCTCGGACAGAAAGAAGTGCCGTGGCCTTATTGCAGGAACAAGCTTCAGCATCGGTGCTGTGGCATTTATCATCCAAGGCAAGACACTACCGACATCCCCCATCTTACACCAACAACCCAAACTGACCTTGAATAGCGTGTCTGCCCGGCCAGAGCTACACTGTCAGATACATTTTTCTCTGCATCAGCACTGCTGGCGTCTTTGCAGGTCTTCCCTCGCTTTGCGCCTGGGTCTCGGATAATGTGCGAAACACGACTGCTGGCTCCATCGCTTCGGGCCTCAACATTGCATTCACCGGCCCAGGTCAGATCATTGGTGTCTGGATCTACAGAGCGCAAGATAAGCCTTTCTACAGACTGGGACACGCCGTCAACGCTGCCTTCCTGGCCACGGGTGCTCTTTTGAGCTTTGGCCTCTTCTGGCACTATACTCGGCTCAACAGGAAGCTCAAGGGCACCAATGAGATCCGATGGATTGCTTGAAAAAATAGCTTTCTGTCATCTTTTATCATTTGGTTTGCCTGGGCCTGGGCTTGAGTAGATAGTAGTTTAGTGTAAATAAATCGTTCGTCTCGATACGACTTTTCTGGGCACTTTGGACATGTTGAAGTCTTTTTGAGCAGTTTCTTCACCTTTAGAGCCGTATTGAAAACTGTTTGGGGATACTATCTGCCCTTCAATATACTTTATGCCCACATTGGTCTCCCGAAGTCGGTCATAATATACTACTAATACCAAACATGGTCATCATGGGACTATTAGTTCCAGGGGGGGGTTCCTTGTTCATCAAGGCTTAACCAACCGTCCCTGACGTGGGCTGCCACATTCAACCGAAAAGCCTCTACTTTCATAACAAGCTTACAGATGTGGGCAAAGTTTTACCCATATTTTTTTGCCATTGGACAATTCAACTCGGCAAGTGCCTGTTCTGTTACAAAGGTGTGAAAGTCATGGCATGCTAGCAGCGGGATCAAGTTTGGCTTGCTACATGTCATGACTGAGGTATTAGCGATTTGCGGATATGCTTAGCCGGTACGGTATCGGAGTCATCATCTAGATTTGGGGCTATTGGCGGTATTCTATAACGGCTCGGCTATCGCGTATCGTCTCATTGAATAATGCCCTAACCAAACCGTAGTCATGGGGCTGCAAATAGCTTGTGTGAACCTATCAAGCACGGAGAGGTCGACTGTGATTTTTAGGACAAAATCAACTAGGGATAGCCAAAGCCATACGGGAAATGGCATTCATACAAAGTGGATGCAGAAATGGCATAGTCCCAAGTTTGTACTCTTGTGTCACAGAGCAGTCGAACGAATATCAATAGGAGAAGCTATTACAAATGTGGGATTTATAGCTGCTCAATTATACTATGGAATTGTCTCATACTTCACTTTCCTCACAAACGACTAGGCATCCTAGAAGCACCATCCAATCGAATAACTGACCCATTCAACATGTTGTTCTCGATGATATGCTCCACCAAGCCAGCAAACTCATCTGGCCTTCCAGCTCTTGCGGGAAACTCGAGTGTTTTCTGCAAGCTTTCAAACGCCTTGGTAGGCATTCCGGAGACCATATTGGTCTCAAACATGCCCGGCGCAACACACACGGCTCGGATTCCCCACCTAGACAGGTCTCGAGCCAGTGGAAGAGTCATGGCTGCAATGGCACCTTTTGCCGCGCTGTACGAGACTTGGCCTTCTTGGCCGTCGAAGGCTGCGACGGAGGAAACTGTGATTACAACACCGCGTGCTCCGTCAGAATCCGGCTCCTGTGTTGACATGTGTGGAAGGAGGTTCCGAATAACGTCGAGAGTTCCTGTCAGACTGATGCCGAGCACTTTATTGAATTGTCCCAGGTCAAGTGGTTGACGTTTCTTAGAGAGAACCTAGAGAATGTAAGTAGATGAATTTTGAGAGGCCGACTAGAAACTACCTTTGCAGGTCCGAGGTACCCAGCACAGCATACTATGGCGGCGACATCGAGCTTTGTGCTCTCGCTCCACTCCACGATTCCGGATGTGGCCTTCTTAACGTCTTGCTCGTTAGATACGTCGGCTTTGAAATATCTAACGCTGTCTGATTGTCCAACGGTGGCCTTTTCTGGCAGCTGAAGATCGATCACGGCGACGTGCGCTCCGAGACTGACAAGATGCTGGACAGTAGCTGCGCCGAGGCCGGAAAGACTGGTGAGTAGATGGTCAGTAATGTGTTCTGACAGCTTTTAAGATTACTTACCCTCCAGTTATGACGGCGATCTTGCCTTGAAGTTTTGAAGTGGTCATTTGGAACGGACGAAGAAATATGGTGTGGTAGTGGGTGAAAGGGCTTGTACAGCAGTGTAGTTGAATTCTGGGGTTTGATTCGATATGAATCCTGAACTGGCAACTTCTCTATCTTGAAGTAACTGCTGTCTTCTTCACAATACCTGTCGCCAAGTCATTTGCCGCCAAGCTGGCTTCATGTACCCCAGCACCGTCGTCTGTCGCCTCTCGCGTCCGGGGAAGCCATCCTCCAAACCACCAATCGCCAAATCGTGGAGAAAAGCGACTATGTGGGGGTATACCTGCAATATGAAGGATTGCGGGCTGTCCAATCGTTTCAAATAAGGGCACGCTGTACACTTGTCACATTCAGTACTTCAGATCCGGATAGGCCCTAGATCTCGAGCACATACCATCTTCCCTACTCTCGTCCCTTACTGTCCTCTTTACTACATCACAGAACCAAACATGTCAAACGTCAAGGAGGATCGTCATGGCGCTGTTGCCATGGCAAAAGCTAGTCGAGCGGGTGTCTCTGTACTCCATGGGCCTTCTCAACCTGTTCCTATACACAAAACTTTTGGACGACTTCTACGAGATCAAGTCCTTGTACAGCCTTCTGCACTCTTGGTTGCGTCACATCACCAGAGAAAAAGCTTGACTTATGCTGAGGCCGATGCTCGAAGCGATGCCTTGGCTAAAGGCATGGCTTCGCTCAACGTCTCCAAGGGAGATCGCGTTGCCATCCTTATGGGCAATGAGATTGAGTACATTGAGACTTTCTTTGCCTGCACCAAACTCGGCGCCCCCGTTACCCTCACCAACTATGCCTACAGTGAGCAAGAGCTGCACTCTGTTCTATCGGCGTGTGGGACGTCAACGTTGGTTATGGTCCCCGGGTTCGACAGATACGACTACGGTTCATGGATCCCTCATCTTAAGAAGAGTATCCCATCACTGAGAAATATCATCATGGTGCACGGAAGTTCAAAGCCCTGCCAATACACGCTAGACTATGAGGATGTCGTCCGTCGTGGTCTCAACAGCTCACTCGACCTTTTGGCTGTGGAAGAGACTCTGAACGCGCGGGATGTAATGAATCTCCAGTTCACCAGTGGATCAACAGGAATGCCCAAAGCGTCGGCATTAACGCACAGCGGTATATACAATGCAGGACGGTTCATCGGCAAGACAATGTATCTGAAAGCCTCAGATCGAATATGTCTTCCCGTGCCACTCTTTCATAGCTTCGGCCTGATCATCGGCCTTGGTACGGTGGCAGCACACGGCGCCTCGATCATCCTGCCAGACAACAAGTTCAGCATTGAGTCAACGCTGGCTTGCATTCCAGAATACCAGTGCACTGGGCTGTACGGAGTGACGACCATGTTTGTGGCCGAAATGGCTCACCCGAATTTTTCAACATACGACTTGTCGACTCTCCGTTTTGCCATCCTCGCCGGATCTGCAGTCCCAGAGACGCTGATGCGCAAGGTCTGGTCCGCGTTTGGCATTATGCAAACACACACCAACTGGGGCCTGACGGAGTCGTCGTCTATCGTCACCATGACTAGAGACACGGACACCCTGCACCAGCGAACCATCACGTCCGGAAGCCTCTTCCCTGGATTCTCAGGCAAGATCGTGGATCCAGCAACTGGTCTAGCCATGCCCAGAGGTCAGCGTGGTGAGATTGTTCTACGAGGAAACGGAGTTCAGGCATGCTACTATGGCAATGACTCCAAGACCGCCGAGGCACACCGCAAGTCAGAGGAGGACGGATTAGAATGGTTTCACACAGGCGACGAAGGCTACTTTGACGACGAGGGTTACTTTATCATCACTGGGCGGATCAAGGATATGATTATCCGCGGAGGAGAAAACATCGCCCCTCTAGAGATTGAGGAACGCCTCGTCGCTCATCCATCCGTCGCACAAGCCTCGGTCATTGGTGTGCCAGACGAAAAATACGGCGAGCAGATCTGTGCGTTTCTCGAGATGTCGCAGGAGGGCAACGTCCCTCGACCTTCAGACCAGGAACTCAGAGCCTGGGTCCGAGAGACGCTGGCCCAGTTCAAGCAGCCAAAGTTCTGTATCTGGCTTGGCTCGCATGCTGAGTTTGAAGCCTGGCCCAAGACTGCGAGTGGGAAGTTGCGGAAGCCGGATTTGAGGGTGATTGCGAGAAAGATTCTGGGGGAAATGCCACAAGGAAGTGTTGCCGTTCAAGCTAGACTTTGAGATGTGTCTCGAGTATTAGTTGATTGATATTGGCAACTTGCAAGCATACTTTCCCAGCTTTGTTTGGGCCCTGATCTTCTCGCCTCTGAACATAATTCTCTGATTAACGGTGGGGTATCAGAAATTGGAAAAGGCCTTTCTAGCCTTATTAGGTAGTAAAATCGACTTTCAACCTTGAAATAATTATGATAACTGGAAACTCTACATAGTATTCTCGCGATGTATCTTTTCGTGCTAATCTACTATTAGTATAGTATTTTGGCAACCTTCCAATATTAGGAAGGGATTATCGCCTTCAGTCGTTGAAATTCTACCAGTTTGTTAATCACAGGATTCCGTGATTACCAAACTGAACCGTAATTAACACTGTTCCTTTTATCAATGGTTATATACCTAATGAAGCAATACCGGCAGGAAATATGACTTCTCAAGGATCAAGGGCAACGGACCCTGTCATCCCAGTCATCATTACGGCGTCAGGGTTGCTTTTGAATAGCCTTAATAGCGATAGACGACGGCGGCATGCTTAGCACGAAGATTGCGATAGTGGTTGAGGAGCTTTGAAGCTTCCCATGGGGTATGAGGCCAGCACTCTTTTAGTTGAGGCACGAGGTCATCCATTACGTGCAAAAGATGACTATTTTTCTGGAACTTTAGCCTTTCTTGAGCCCGTGTCTGCCTTAGCAACTCGAGGAAGAAGATCGTCATCTCTGGCTTCCATACCGTTCGTGAGCGCAAGCTATGTTGCTGAATAGCTGGCGTTGCTGACGATGTCGCGAGACGAGGGAGGGGCATGGAGGGCCCTGGTTGCGACGACTGTGATGACTGTGAGGCCGGCCAAGGCGACCCAAGATGTAGTTCGATAAAGGATTCAACAATCGGGACGATCTGTGAAAGCTCATCGGCCGCAATGGCGGTTATTTCGTCGTCTTTTGAAGTCATATTGGCTATAACAGACTGAGTGATGGATGATAAGGCTGACGTTCATTACAGAAAGCAACGTCAAAGTCATCCTCGGCATCATCAAGACCTTCCGAAATAGGAAGGCGTGGGGAGAGTACATCGGTCGACTGTTATATTTGTGGGCCCATCCGTGATTTTGTATGTTCAGAGACGAGAAGATCAGGGCCTTGGTGTGCTTTGTTCGCTTCGAAAGTTCAAATCGGCTTCTTATTCATCATAATGGATGGTCAGGGGCTCATCAAACTGTGAGGGCTTTCTTTATGTGATGCAACGTAAATACTAGAAATTCATTAAGCCGATTGGACCAAAAAATTCTAATGATCCTGAATCCTGATAGCATTCAACACATCAATCTCAAAGATATATACCGGTAGATTATGCCTTGACCGATGATTAACTTTACTACGTGGCACAGATATATCTTAGTTTACCTTGTACCTAGGTATCTATCCATGACCTGAACCGTACCTGCATCGGTTTTCCCCAGCCTCCTTCGCTTTTTGCCCGCAGTAAATGTGGAATCGGCAAAGAGAGGTCGGAAATGTGTTGTGTTAATTCCCAGTCTGCAGCTACGGCAGGGTCAGGCTGGAGAAACAAGTGGGTTGTGGTGGCCTGAGGCACCCATATCCACAACAGTAAACATTGGCTTTTGAATGGTTAATTCCCCATTCACACTCCAACACACTGACACTCCAGGAATGAGTGTAACCATTCATTCGCGTCGTTCGACTGCCCATTCGTCAACCCCTATCGACCGTGTGTCCGTCACTCAGACTTTAGGATTGGTCGGAACCCCTGTAGAGCAGGGATTCAAGCTCATCAGAGTTGAAGCTACACCAGAAAGAGGCCCCCTTGTCTAACCGGGGGAGCTGAAAACAAGCTTCTCGTCGCGTCTATGCCATCTGCGCCACCCACAACAACAGGTTTTTTCTGGGATCGAGGAGGGAGTGACCGCTCCTTGACCTCTTGGCCAACCTCGTTTTCGTCTCTCTCTACAGCTGGGATTCATACGGAACACATAAAAGCCCAAAGCTTGGTAGGCCGTTGAAGGACGACAATTTTCTTTTTGCTTTGTTCACTTGGTCCCCAGATCACCAGCTATAATCTTCACGAGTCGCCATAGCTTTTGAATATGGCGAGCGACCACGGTCAATCACGATCCGGTGATGAATCGACCCCGCTTCTACCGACTCTCACGAGCCATATCTCCATCGCTCACGAAGGCGAGAGTGGACGAAGTGGCTTCCATCCGCGTCACTTCCTGACTGTTCTTTGGCGTAGCTCCTGCACAGCGTCGAAGCTGGTCAATGTTCTCTGGCCGATTGTTCCCGTCGCCTTCATTCTGCACTTCCTGCCTGGTCTTGAGACATGGAAGTTCGTGACGGCGTACTTGGCCGTCATTCCCACGGCCAATCTTGTGGGCTTTTCCGGACAGGAGTTTGCACGTAAGATGCCAAAAGTGGCTGGTATTCTGATTGAGACGACGTTTGGCTCCATAATCGAGATCATTCTCTTCGTTGTCCTGCTCGCCAAGCATGAGACCGACTCGTCTGAGGGTAACGGTGACGAAGGGAATCTGATCCCCATCATCCAGGCCGCCATCCTCGGCAGTATCCTCACCAATCTTCTCCTATGTCTTGGTCTATGTTTCTTATTCGGAGGCCTACGCCAGGCAAGCCAGAAATTCCACGCCATTGTGTCCGAGGTCGGCACCGGCCTTCTCTTGGTGGCCGCCTTTGGGCTACTCATCCCGAGCGCCTTTTACTCGGCCCTCAAGGCCGAGACTATCCCCGACTTTCCCGGCATGCGTATCCTGCACGAAAAGTTCACTGAAGGAAAGCTCCAGGACGACGTGCTGCGCATCAGTCAGGCGACTTCGGTTGCTCTGATCGTCGCCTACTTCTTCTACATCTGGTACCAGGCCAGCAGCCAGCACAGTATCTTTGACGAAGTCATTGAGCAAGATGAGCATCGTGACGTGGACCGAGAGGCAGACATGGAGAAGCCCAAATTCACAATGACCGAGACAATCATCGCCCTAACTATCGCCCTTGTGTTGGTCACGCTTTTGTTGATCTTTCTGGTGGAGCAAATTGAGCATATCGTCGAGAGCGGTGTTCCCGACCAATTTCTCGGCTTGATTCTGCTGCCGTTTGTTGAAAAGGCCGCCGAGCACTTGACTGCTATCGATGAAGCATGGGGTAAGTTGACACACGTCTCCTGAGGACGGGTCTCTCTCATCATTCCACTGACCTTGTGTGCTAATCGTTCCTTGTAGATGGAGTCATCAACGTCGCTTTATATCACTGCCTTGGTCCATCCATCCAGACCGCGCTCTTTAACGCTCCCCTCATTGTTCTCATTGGTTGGGCCATCGGCAAGCCAATGGATCTCAACTTTGAAATCTTCATGATCGTCCTTCTCGTGCTGTCGATTCTTGTAGTTGGCAACTTCCTTCGAGATGGAGAGTCCAACTGGCTCGAGGGCGCACTTCTTGTGGTGAGTACATTATCCAAAACTGTACCTTCAGCGCGGGACTAACTATACATAGGTCATCTATGTTATCATCGCCATCGCCTGCTGGTACTACCCAAACCCTGATGTGGCCACGTCAAATGGTTTCGAGGGATCCGAAGTCGTCAACGTGACCATGAGTGTGGACACACTGCGTCAACTTCAGCAACTAATCAACGCCAAGCTAGTCAACTAGACCTTTATGGATCAACAGGTGGCGGAATGGCTTCCGTTAGGTGTGTTGTAGTGATGGTCAGGCATGCTGGGGACTGCAGGGGTCATCAGATTTCATTTCGGCATAGGGATAATAGTGGTGAGGCTTTCCTCAATGGAAGATGGACGTGATAGCCTTCAAGGGATGGAATGGAAGGGTTGATTCGCGTGCCGATATGCCTTCTTTTTGTTGGACTTTAGAGCGAATTGTCGGCCCGTGATAGAGAATTTGGCAGAATGTATGTTACCTAGTCTTTGTTCAACATAACCATAACTCTTGAACAATGCGAAGCCAAAGTGTCCTATGTCCTCAACCTTTCTTTGGGCAATAACAAACTCAGACACTTGGACAAGTTTCCGTTTTCAGGCGTGCAAATACCTTTTTTTTCCCTTCCGAATATTCTTCTACCTACAAACCCGGACTTTAATCTCCTATGTACACCTAATTCTTGATATGTAGTCTTGTATGTATGGAGATCTTCCCACAAAAGGCAAGGCCCTCACAGTTTGTGCTGAAGCTTCATGTATTAGAAGAAGATGCAAGCACCATATACATCTATGACGGCGACTAGCAATGTCTCACACAAACAATCATGTCGGCATCATTGACATTGCTGTCCCTACACGTCGTTGATCATCGCGGGGGCGGAGCCGACTGCAGGGGGCGGAGCCGACTCTAGAACTGAGTATTAGGTTCACAAGGTGTGTGCAGCGTCGGCACCGACTCTTGAAGACTGGTTCAGATTGGAACTCTCCAATTTACCTGTCAAACAGCGATTCCTGATATAGCTAGTGTAGCAGGTAAGGGGGGCGTGGCGTACCACATGCTTGGATTCAGACCAACTTGAGAGCCAAGGAATCAAGGAGATGGAAATTTATCTGTTATTGCGACAAGATCCTGTCAGGAGTTTCCAGAGATCTCTCCCATCGGACGAGCTTTAGACTTGGTAAAGAGGTTGCGACCTATATACATCATATACACCATCAACTCAACAGACAGTGCCCATCTCCCAGTCTACTTTGGACCAGATAGATGCAATATCAATCTCACAAACAAACGAACACAAACTGAATGAGACAAGTCAGTCCCATTACTTCTCCTCCGTGTGTTTGATATGCCCAACCCTTTTTGGACTACGCTGGCGACACAAGTTATCTTTCTGGAGCCGACCTCGTAGCCGCTTGGGCATTCATTTTACCACCGTGTCAAATATGTACAAGCAGAAACACTGCAGAGTACAGTACTCTTGCCTAGTCAGGATCGGGTGCCCCGGGCTACCTATCAGGCATTGACTCCGCGTCCGACCCCAGACACCTCCACCTCCACATCCGGGGTAATGGATCTTTAACGCTATTCTGTAGCTTGTTTCTGGGGAAGTCGCCAGATCTATATTAGATGCTGCATCGCCCCATGTGTGGATGATCTGTAGAGCTCGTACCTGATCCATCTCGTTTTACTACCCTCAACTCTTCCTTGTCACTTGTTTTCTCTCCCCTTACTTCCGATTCCTTATCATCATCATGTCCAACAGCTCGAACGAAAAGGTGTCAGAGCACCGAGATGAGGGTCTGGGGAAGGTGCAGACCACTGCAAGCATCCCCATGTCTCCAGAGCTGTTTGAGCAGTTGTACCTGGCGCCACAGAATAAGATCAAGGGCAAGCTTCGGCAGACGTTTGGAAACCCTACGCCTATCGGTGAGTGGCAGCAGCTGTGTAAGCTATACATCAATGGAATGTTGACATGAACAAAGCACTGGGTGGTTTTCTACTCTGCACCACTCCTGTATCTATGTCTCTCCTTGAGTGGCAGGGAGCTGGTGGATTCGGGGCAGCAGCAAATGTGTAAGTAGAGCTACTTGACCAAGAGCAGGCAATTGAACAGCTAATGAGCATAACAGTGGGGCTTTCTTCTTTCTTGGTGGTTTGCTGCTTGTTCTGGGAGGCATTGGAGAATGGATCCTTGGTATGTCGAGTAATCCATTCCACATTGTCTTTGCTAACATGTGTTTTCCAAGGCAACACGTTCCCGGCCACTGTCTTTTGCCTTTTTGGAGGCTTCTGGTTCACCTTTGGAGCAACGATCGTGCCTAGCTATAACGCCTACGGAATGTATTCGACGAGCGGGTCAGCGGCTGATGGACTCAACGAGCCTCAGTTCTACGCGACCTTTTCATTCTTTTTGGTTGCTATGGCTGTCTTGTGTGCCATATTCACGATTGCAAGCATACGAACCAACATTGTCTTTTTCCTGATCTTCATCCTCCTCGTTCCTTGCTGTAAGTATTGTTTACTTTGGGCGAGAATAGTGCTAACAGTTATGATGAAAACAGTCGGCTGTCTCTCAGCCTCCTTCTTTGCAGTGTCTCATGGCGAATCCGCAAACGCCCTCAAGCTCCAGCACATCGGAGCAGGTTTGTTGCTGGCCGTGTCATTGTTGGGATGGTATATCTTTCTAGCCCTCATACTCTTGTCTGTCGATTTTCCGTTTATCTTGCCATTGGGAGATTTGTCGACGGTGGTGCATGGGCGGGCTGATGAGACTCGGGATAATAAAGATGCAGTGTAAGATGTATCCAGGCTGCGAGAAGTGCTTGAAGGCATAGTAAGAAGTAGCGGGACGCTGGAAGAGACATTGCGGGGGATGATGGATGTATGTCTGGTAGGGTCGTTTGGTTGGTAATTTATTCGCGGTATGCTGCTGTTGTTAGTGGGACGGCTAGGTAGTCCAGCTTAGAGTATTAATCGAAGTCCGTATAGCCGATGAAATCCAGGCAGTTTTCCAGGGTCAATGAAATTGATGCACGAGATGGCTCCTCTGTATGCGAACCTGCAGTAGTATAGAAGACGCTGTCTCGTCATAGTTCATCAAGCTATCTTCAGTGGAAGATATTTGCATACTGTGATCTCTTCTTCTTACGAAACGCCCAAGTCTCACAAATGCTCCTGAAACTGGAGCAGAATCTAGCCTACAATCCGACAGACACTCCCTGTAATAAACTTCCACAGGGAGCTGTACTATGTAGGGAGGAAAACTCCGTCTTCCCCGCGCGAGACGCACTCAGCTATACCAGGCTAGGAAGTTTTGAACGATGATCGTGGCTCTCTGACCAATGATAGGAGTCCTAATTCTTGGGAAGAGGCTAGTAAAGTGCGGGGGGGGGCAAAGGAGTTCGGCGAAAGGGAATGGAATATTATCCGTAAAGAGGAGATGTTGTCCACTCCTTGTCCACCCTTTGCCCACTTCATCAAGCATCGCGAATCCACTCAAAGTTGCCTTCTTCAACATACCAATTTCTCACCTACTCAGGCTCAGCATCACCTTTCAGACCCCTGCTCCCATCAACCAGGTATCGGCCAGCTCATCCAGTCTCTCTCAACGTATGCTGTACAACCCTCGCCACTCGATTATCAGAGTCAAGGGCCTGTGCGACTGCCTGCGCGAACTAGCTCCCTCACACAGTCACTCATTTCTCTCGTCTCAATGCCAACTGCAAAGGTTCGACGTCAGAATCACTCATGTGAATACTGCAAGCGTTCCAAAAAGGCCTGCGATGGCTACATGATTAATGGTAGTCGAACCGAGAGACTCTCCGCATCCTCTAATGCCACCAGTCGTGAGTAGTCATATCCATAATCCTGGTAACCACATCACAGATACAGATACTAACTCGGCATCCAAGATTTAGAGCCCGAGATACTGCCATGCACTTACTGCGTCAAGACCAAGAAAGAGTGTCCTCTAAATCCAAAATGGGGACGGCAGCTGTCTCCCTTCAAGAGAGACGTTTCTTTCTCTCCCACTCTAGATCATGACAGCCAGAAATCCAGTTTCAATGTGGGTGAGCAAAGGCCGGAGTCTGGAAGCCGTTCGACATCAGCTTCAGCGTCGTCTACCGACATGGATACCAAAATCAATGATGGAAACAGTATAGAAGTCTATCCAACTTCAGCCCCCTCATCAAACACCTTATCATGTTGGAAAACACCACTTCCAAATTTAGATCTGCCACCTGGTATGTTGTTCGACGCCTCACTCTTGTCGTTTGACACAGGATTGGTACCGCCAGGCCAGGACCCGAACCCAATAGGCACATCTCCTTTGGAATTGCAAGATGGCCACTCAGAAGGGTATCAAAGCCTGGAAGATTACCCAACGACCTCTTTGCCTGGCACGTTGCCTGATCTCACGGCTTGTTTCGCACCACAGTCGAGCAACATGGACTTTTCAACGTCTGCTCTTGATCTCACCCCCGTCTTTTCACCAAGCCAAGCCTCCATGAGCTCAAATCAGTCTTTAGCCCACGGGCATTTGCAGGATCGGAGGCGCCGGAGGCTGAGGGAACAATCAAGTCATCACATGGGGTACAGCGATGATTCCTATCCACCTACCGAGGCCGAATTCAGCATGATGGAAAACACCAACAACAAGCTCATCACCGATAGCTTGCTTCGGATATATCACGACGTGCTTGAGAACAACTTGGCCTGCTGGTTAGCCGACAAGACATGCCCATACAAAATGCGTCGGAGCGATCTACAACTCGCGAGTCCGAAATCAAGCTCAATGCCAGCAGGGCTCATGCCTCAAGGTGGTGGCCAAACCCTACCCAAATGGGGTACCGCATGGTCAAATCGTATATATCGACGTGTCGTACATCTTGACAAGGTTGCTCGCGCGAGCGGCATGGTCAACATCACTCGCACCGAAAGCCGGGCCGCATCAAGAGCTCTTAACTTGGTCATAATGGCTTTTGCTACCCAGTGGTCACAGAACAATTCACAGGGACATCGACATCCCATGAGCCCTGCTGATACCTACCAGCCAAGAGACTTCGCTGACCAGATCGCCGATGAGTTTGAGCAGAATCTCCAACTGTCAGTGTGGGAGCAAGCGAAGAAGGCCCTCCAAGATGTTTCAGAAGTAGAGTCATACAGAGTGGTGTACGCCGAGATGATATTCGGCCTCACCCAGAGACCTTGTGCAAACGACCAACATCTGGACGAGCTCGGCAGCCAGTGCAGCGCAACAGCGAGTACTAAGGCCATTGTTCCCATGGTAATGAAGCTGCTTTCCCAAGACGGCCCTCCTATCTTTCTGGAGCGTGCTGCTCGCAAGATGCACACGCTCAAATACAACTTTGAATCAAACGAAACCGGCTTCATGGAGACGAGCCATGCGTACCAGAGCCACCGCGGCACACTGCACATCGACATGGAAGAAAGGAGCACAATCGGACTTCTCTACTGGCTTGCCGTCATGTTTGACACCGTCTCGGCCTCTATGAATGAGCGTCCAATTGCACTTGGCGATGAGGAATGCCAGCACGACGCTGTTCACGAGGGAGTGAGTAAGCCAGAGATACAGAAATCTCACCTCCGCTGGGATATCGATCTATTTCCCCAAGATGACCCCGACACCCTACATTGGCCTTGCCCAGAAGGCCTTGCTGCTGCTGCAGTAACTCGATCAGCGCCCATCAAGGTGCTCCTCTTCCGGCATGTCTCCTATCTTCAGAACGCCCTCGGAAGGAAGCACTATCACCTTGTTGAAGATATAATTCAGAGCACAATTACCACATACCGATACTGGAACTCGACCTACGGCGCACTGTTTCGGGATTTGGTCAAGGACTACGATTCGGTACCGCCTCGACTGAAGAGCTGGTTCATCTGCATAGCCATCCCCTGGCATCTTGCGGCTCTTATGCTATCCGAGCTGATTGACTTTGTTGACAAGCACAACCTTGGAAGCGCGCAACACGGCCGATCTCGGCAGGAGGCCAGCATGACCATGAGGATCAGGCAGTCCAGTGCAATCGAGCTCTCGGATCTTGCCAGGGTTACCGCACCCCTTAGGGATTGGGAGACTCAAGTAGTGACGGCTCAGCAGCTGCCCGACTTCCATTTTGCAGTTAACGAAGGACCACTTCTGACGGAGCCTTGGACCGTTCTTTTGGTTAGAGCCTTTACCAAGGCGGCATTGTTTCACTTTGGCGTGGCAGAGGACCTGAAGCAGCATGACTGGGCCGTTCTGGGCCATGGAAGTGATGATTTACAGCAGAGCACAAAACGGGCCGAGTATTGTACTAAAGCCCTGTGGTCTCTGGGAAAAAAGTCCCGGATGGCCAAAGATATTGCCGAGGTGCTCTTTGGCGAGCTGCGTAAGTAATGTGGTATGTTGCATGTAACGTATGTATTGAGATGATGATAATTTTCTCCTCTCATTGTCAACGATATGAACTGTATGACACATTGGTTCCATTGTGATTAGTTCAAATTAGTCAATACCACTATTCTGGGGCGTCTTGTCGTCTCTGGAGGCGTTTAGCCACCTCGTGACCACGCCATGTCCGTAGACAAGGCTCTGGCGTCTGGAGGTAGTGATCATTATAAGCTATAATCATCATCATACTCCCTGCCACCTTTGAGCCACCTCTCAGCTGCCAAGTACTAGTAAGACTTGGGAATGTTCCAAGACCTAACGTAAGAGGCGTTATGCCTTCTATCGACAGTCTAGAAGACCTCGGCGGCGGTTTACGCACAGCCCTAGACGACCTCAGTGAATTATAAATATCAAGCCTTTGCTCCTGATTTTATCGTACCGTACTCGGTTTCCTGTATACTTGCAATAAGCGAATATGCCGTCAGCAAAATCTATTGCTGTCGTCATCACGGCCTTGGCCGCCTCGGGTGCCCATTCTCGCAACTGTCGACCCAAGCCAACCTACGCCAGTGTGCGAACTACGACTTACACCGCTGTACGAGCTACAACGACAAGCACAGCACAGACTCCGACGTATACAGAGTCAGAAGAATGCGGTGCTTACAAGCTTGGTTCTGGCTACTCCGACAGTGTCATCTGTGGTGAGAAGGGCACTGTCCCAGAAGATTCTCTCATTGGCGAGACCAACGATACGTCTCTCGGAGACTGTGCTAAGAGCTGCATCGAAAATTACGGTTGCGGCATCTTTGCTTTTGGGATTGAAGGTTCTCATAGTGATTACTTTTGCCGTCTTTTCTCGGGAAACGACTTCGCAGGGGTGGACTCGCCAGGTGAAGTATATGAGGTGATGTGTTTTCAGTGTGCCGATGGGAGAGGTGGTCGAGGGGGTGGTTCGAGAGGCGGGAGAGGTGGTAATAATGGCGGAGAAAGGGGGACATCAAATGGAAGAGGGGGTAGGGGAAGAGGAGGTAGAGGAGGTAGCATAGATGAGGATGAAGGAAAGGATAAGGATGGTGGGAATTATAGAGGAGGCCGTGGAGGGAACCAAAGAGGTAACCGAGGGAGAGGTGATCGAGGACGTGGCCGAGGGGGTGGTCGAGGGGAAAGTCGTGGAAAAGATGATAATGATGGAAAAAAGAGTGAAGGAGGAGGGTATAAGGATGACCATCGAGGTAGTAGAGGCGGAGGCCATCGAAGAGGTCATGGTAGAGGCGGTCGAGGCAGAGGCACAGATGGACAAGGAGATGAAAGAGAGGAGATTGGAGATGGATATCATGAGGGGGGCCAAAGAGGTGGTAATGGAAGAAAAGGACACAGAGAAGGGGGGGGGAGGAAACGGTCATAGGGGTGAAGAAGAAGAAGAAGAAGAAGAAGAAGAAGAGAGTGGCAGCGGAAATGAGAGAGGAGGTCAAAGAGGAGACCATTCGAAGGGGGAGGGAGACAACACGAGGGAAGAGAGTAGCAGGGTTGAAGGAGGTAACAAAGGCGACAAAGACAACAAAGGCAACGGCGACAAACAAGATGGGAGCAGGAGGAGCGGCAATGCAAAACATGGTGAGAGTGTCGGGGGTACCGGTATGATTGAGGGCCAACAAAGCAACAATACAACAAACCACAAAGGAAACAAAAGAAGACTTGGGAGCGGACGTCAGGGGGGCAACGGAACGACAATCTATGGAGAAGGGAATTGAACTGATGGCGGGAACGTTGGGGATGTAGGCCGAGATGGCAATGGAAGAAACGCTCATAAGATGGACAAGGGAAGCAATAAAAATGGAAAGGCCAAGAGTGAGGACGAAGGAAAGAATGGGAATGCGAATGAGACAGAATCACCACAGACAGGGACTGCTGGTCCTCGTGGTCGCCGTCGTCGAGTCCCAGCTTTGTGGATTGAAAGCTTAGTCGAGCTTTCGTAGTTTTGAAAGTATCAACGATATCTCTGTTTTGACTCAATATTCATCCCTATCTCTCAAAGACCATGAACTTGTCATACTCATCTTCAACTATTTCAAAGTTTCTTACATGCCGAGATCCTGACGCTAGCATATGAAGCATGTTATTTCAAGTATGGGTCACGGCCCATTTCGTCTCAACTTTGATCTCCTCCTTGGCTATTTTTGGATTGATAGTGAGGTCCTTCTCCGAACCAGACTCATCTCCGAAGCCAGACACTGTAGCGTTGTGGTGTGCTTTTCCCGGTGGATAATAGTTCTCCATCTCCCACGTTGAAGGTTCTCCGGGACGAGAGGCCATCTGAGCGCTGCTTCCGTAGCCTGACTGCCCCTGATCTCTGAACCCGGTGCTGCGCTCATCAGAGTACTCCTGCAGTCTTGAACCACCCATTCGTTTCTTGTATTTGACGTAGAACGGCCGGAGCATTGGAACGCTGACGCAGAGAATTGCCAGGTTGGGCTCGAGGGTGAAGAGAAAGATGGTGGTCGCCATGGTGCCTGTGACGTTGTTGGCGAGGTCGACGGTAGAGATGTAGACTAATCGGAAGACGGCGCAAACGACGCAACTGTTGATTAGAGTGTTAGTTCTGGCAGTATACCATGGCGGAAGAGTACGTACGCAAGACCCAGCGCAAAACAGGATGTGATACCAATCTTATCGGCTCGCCGCGTCTGCAGAGACCAAATGCTATGCATGGGCAAGGCCATAATGATCAAGTCACCAATGGCATTGGTAGCAATGAGAGACTGGATCATGGGAATGTACTCTGCGCAGGTCCCTCCCCCGTTCCACTGCGCTGATACAGGTTTGCAGTTGAAGATGCAGGATGCCAGGTAGGCGATCACCCACATGGCCACGAATGCCAAAGCCGTTTTGGAAGATAGCTGCATGAACCTCGTGGGGAAGACGCGGAGGAAGAAGAACAGCATGCTTCCTTTGACCAAAGCCAAGAGAAGGACATAGATGATTTGCATGCCAAATGTCAACTGACGCGTGTTAGTGGTTGTGATGGATGAGTCCTCGGGATGTGGTGTTTGCGTACCTGCAGAATAAAGGGGATATTGGCGCCGACTGTGGACCATGTGGTTATTATACGTGAGTCGTGGGCATCGTGAGATGAAACCAATCAGTTCCTGTTGTTGTTGAGACTTACGTTCTGGATAATCTGCCAGTTTATATCCATTTCCAACAGGAGCAACTATCAAGGGCAGTTAGAACATCTGTGAGGTTGTCAAAAGGGGTCATATACTTACAAAGACCTTGACATACTAACATAGCTACGCCGAGAGGCTAGGTAGGCTTGTCAACAACGAGGTACCGAAAACAGTCTTTGGCGGGAGGACAAACCGTTGCCAGAATTACCAACCCATCATCCCATCCAAGTCCAGGACCAGCGATACGGCCCAAGACTCGCAAGGAAACAACCACCAGGACGATGAAGACAATTGCGCAGTTAACGATGAGCTCTGCTCGTACGAAGCCAAGCACGGGCTTATAGATCTCAACGGACGGCATGGCCTCACCCACAAGAAACGTGAAGGTCGGGGATGGTGGGGAGAAAAACAATTTGCGGGAACAATCAATAGCCCACGCGACATGTCCGGCAAATTTGCCTATTATATGAAAAAAGAAAGGGTTCTTCCGAGTTGTTGATAAGTTATTTTTTATGTATGTGCACGCCAATCGCCCAACTGCTTTGGATTCATCCTGCTAGGCATGTTATCGACATGTCAGAAAAGGTGGCCTACATCGTCGCAACGTATAATTAAGAGTGGAATTTGAAGATATAGTACGTTGTAGTGCTACTACGCACCAGAATGCAACATCTCCTACTGCTACAGTCCTTGTCGATAGTTGTATCACCTGGCCCCTCTTGATGCTCCGAGCCAGGTAATCTTCCAGCCAAGTGGATGGGATACTGGGAGTGGGACCTTGCAACCTTATGGAACAAATCCGACTCCGCGAGTTGCACTAAAGGAGATGCCTGTCAAGTTTCTGAGGACGGGGCAAGGCAAGAATTCAGTTGCCGACTTTGTCTAGAGGTGAGGGAGCATTGCAACGAGGGGCGACGCATGGAGAATTCTGCAGAAATGCAACGCCATGTTGCATGGCGTCTCTTGGTACTGGGATGCTCCTAGTAAGGCCTACTATATTAATAGGACGGCCTGGCAGGGTACAATAGCGTGTAGCCAAGATCTACATAGTACACCTCAACATATTTCGTCGCTGATCAGGGGAAGGGGAAGACGGAACAAGGCTCCATTTCGTAGTAGATTCACAACTAATCAACGTTGTTAGGGGTCCCTGTGTTGATCTTATACAGGAACGGATCTTTTAGCCCGTATTTGTCTCCATAAAGAGGAGACATATCCTTGGGTACAGTACTCCGTAGACTAGGTAGACAAGACGGCTGGATGGCCGTTTTTTTCTTGAGTCGACTGGTTCTTTCGTTGCTCTGCGCGGCTGAAGCGTCAAGATCTAGACCAAGAGGAAACAGAGTCGATTTAAGGGCCTGATTCAGGGTTCCGAGTCTCTTTGAATTCATTCTGAAAAGAGACATCGTTGGCGTCAATTTTAGTGCAACCATGTCTTGTATCGAAATTGCTTATAACCGAGCCTTTACCGCCTTGACCCCGCCCGTGATGACTTTACTACTATGGAATCCGTGATAGCTTTCTGGTAGTTATCCCGAATTGGTTTCGTGATTCTACTCTTGCTAAGACTGAATATTTATAATATGGTATACTCTACCTCTCTTCCTATACGAAATATAGCAGACACTCAAGTACCGGCAGTTATAATGCCACGGGCTGCGTCTCGTCAGCAGTTAGGTTACTGATCGTCTACACGGAAGACGTCGGGGCCTCCCTACAGTCAACAAGCATCTAATTCACGAGGTTGGCGATAGTTAAATGACCAGACTCTATTTCTTTGAGAGACTCCTTTAAGCTCGCCGTTAGGGAAAGCTCCGCATCAGCAAGAAGTTAGTTAGCTGTTGTGCGATGTGCACATCAAGCACCCAACTCCACATTAGCTATCCGCCATATGCTATCAGGCCTGACTGATGATTTCGAACAGCGTTGGCCTCATGTGGTCTGGCCCAGTAAGGCTTAGATTTGCCATCACGATAACAATTCATAGTGTTTGTTTGACAATACAAGTATGAAATGAATTAACTTTCTAGAGTCTCACCCCTATAACGTTAGAAGGTGAGACTCTTTTGTGGCAGAAAACAGCGGAAATCTTGGCAACTAAGCCTTTCTAGGCTACATTTGTGGGGGTGTGGTGGGGGGATACATGAAAACAGCTTCTGACGCGATAGAATTTTGTTGTCTATTCAATTTGGACGGGATATTCTCTAAAAGGAACGGAAATAGGCGCAAAACGGGGTAATGCGGGGAATATGGCGTCTTGATATTCATCTAACCTATGAGCACTTTTCAGAGAGTTGAGTTTCCAGGAAGACTCGGAACCCTGAATCAGGCCCTAAGCGTCAGGGCTTAAGGGGAAAAGACGGCTTCAATGAAGCCATAGACGCTTTCAGTTTGTTTTGCCGATAATCCATGCTTGATAGGAAACCATTCCGATACCATGCCCGTCTCTAATGCTGAAATCTGTGATCATCCCTTTAGTTTCGCCACATACAACTACATGATTCATAAACATCAGTTCTCATCTTGTGACTTGTCGTCTGTGGGCCTGCGAGTTCCTGACTCATGTGCCGGTTCAATTAATCAACCCCGCAGAAAACGGACAAGGCACTGCTTCACAATACCGGCTTGCATTGACGCGGTAAGGTCAGGTCAGTCGACAGGGGGTCCCCAGCACCTAAGATTGCCAAACAGCCCGTCACAAGAAGCCGTTGGCAGAGGGTTGTGGATCTCTCCCTCAGCCCCTGGATGTTGAAGAAACATGAAGGGGCCGCATCCGCCACACGGGGAACAAGGGTCTGACGTTGGGAACAAAAGCAGAGCCAGGGCAGGTCATAAACGACAGTGGTCGCTGTAGAAATTGGTAATCTCTTCGCCATGCCCATGGTTGAGGACAGGTACACAGTACTCCGCTTCGGATGCCATGCCTCATCTGCCTGTGACTTGTCTCCCTTTCACAGTATAAGTAACACAAGAAAACCAGAGCATCCGAAATATCCTAGCGGATTGGCAACCGAAACATCCACATATTGAGTCGCTAGGCAACTCGGACGAACAAGAAATAAAACATGGCATCTCCAACGGTCCACAACACCAAGCAATGGATCCTCGCCTCCAAGCCCACTGGAGCGCCGGTGCTGGAAGGTCCTGATGCTACCTTCAAGTTGCAGACTGTCACTCTGCCGCCGCTCAACGAGGGTCAGATTCTCTGCAAGGTCCGCTACTTATCCAACGACACTGGTCTTCGAAACTTCATCCAGAGCACCGTTGCTCCTGAGCGCTTCTATGTGCCCACCGTACCACTGGGCAACCCCATGCGGTCGGGTATCATTGCTGAGGTCGTAGAGTCTGCCTCGCCCGCTTACAAGGCTGGCGATCTCGTCATGGACTTCCATCTTGGCACCTGGAGTGAGCTTGTCATTCTCGAGGCTGCCAACTCTCAACCTCTAGCTCCCCTGCCCAACGGCCTGCCCCTCACCCACTACCTGGGTGCTTTCGGTGCATCTGGCCTTGCAGCCTACACCGGCCTGTACTACGCCGGAAAAGCTAAGCCCGAGGACACTATCGTCATCTCGGCTGCTGCTGGAGCTACTGGATCCATGGCTGTTCAGATTGCCGTCAAGCTGCTCGGTGCTAAGCGTGTCATTGGTATCGCTGGCTCCGACGAGAAGTGTGCCTGGGTTCGAGACCAGCTCGGTGCCCACGAGTGCCTCAACTACAAGAGCCCCAACTTCCTTGAGGAGCTCAAGGCTGCCACTCCCGACGAAGTCGATGTGTACTTTGACAACGTCGGAGGAGATATCCTCGACGCCATGCTGACCCGCATCAAGAAGTTTGGACACATCGCCGTCTGCGGTGCCGTTTCCAGCTACAACTCTGACGAGCCCATGGCTCTCAAGAACTGGTTCGAGCTCATCTCCATGCGGATCAACATCACCGGCTTTATTATGCTCGACTACATGGACAAGGTGCCTGCTATTCTCGGAGAGCTCATCACTGCCACGGCGGACGGAAGAATCAAGCTCCACGATGCGGAAACGCTGGTCGAGGCTTCTATCGAGCAGCAGCCCGAGATTTGGATGCGCCTGTTCAGTGGAGGGAACCAGGGAAAGCTTGTTACCAAGTTGATTGTGTAGATACCCAGGATGATGCACTTAGATTAATACGCCCGGGACATGAGCGGAATAAATAGAATAAATGAGTTTCTCACAATGCAAAAGTGAAGCGGTCGTTGACAATGTGACTCTGCTGATGCATGGCATGTGGATACAACTACATGACTGAGATGTGGCTTCTAACATGCGCAGATCTACCGTAATTCGAATGCAATATTATCCTCTTGCAAGGTTGACGGAACATTGCGTCCCAGTCCTGACTGCCGTCTTGGCTGTGATGTAACACCTATCTGCTGAAGGTCGATCTTCTCATGATACCACGCCGCAATGTAACCATAGGCCGGTCATACGACGGAGACAAAGATGGCCGGTATATCGGGTCGGCAGTTACGCTTCAGGGAAAGTAGTACACATAATTCCAGGATTGATTATGACTAATATGGGATGAGAGAGAGGCGAGCAAAATACCCTATGTTCTGTAAGGAGGCGTATCTGTCCAAATCTTCCTCTAATGTCAGACTCAACCACGGTTACTGTGGTTTGCAAGAGTTTTCACACGTGTCCTTCAATACATGGTCAAGATTTGAATGAGGGCAATTATAGAATGCAAGCAGTCTTTGAGTGAAGTGTACCAGGTGAGATCGAGGTTGTCTGACACTGACCCATTCACACATCGAGAGATGATATATGAGCTCATCTAGAGACCTTTTCTAGACTGGTTTTTGTGCAACTAGATTCTGTCGAAAAATAAAGGATTAACTTAGGTGATTGACATTGTGTCCTTCAATATGTAGTCAGTTTTGAGTCCTATAGACATATATAGTGGTCAAGTCGACGTTTGGAGTCCCGCCAGATCAAATAGCGAGCGTTTTTCACCCCAGCCATGTCTCCTTGGCTGCAATCATTATAAGGTCGCCATATCAAAGAGCTTTAGATTATTAAACATTTTTTACCATGCCATGGTTTCTATCGCATTTTTAGACTTAGGTGATGATTATGTGATCGAGTGAGTTGATATCAGATTTCACTAACCTCTACATGCAAATCGAATTTGGTTTTTAGTCCTCTAGCATACATGGTTGCAATCGAGTGTCTTGACACTTCATTCCCTCACCCTGAATTGTGCCGCTCTTGATAAAATACCTGGCATATATCCAAATCCTGGATTCCGTTCCGGCTCCCCTATGTCGTGTGAGCATTGCACACCGGACTAGCCGCTTCGCTCTCGATAAGTAACCTCTTACTCTCCTTTCACAGAAATAAAACTACTTGTTTATGCTGATAATTATGTTACAAATGACAGTATATTTACACGATCCACTGTGATCCAGAGACTCCCTTCCAGCTGTCCTGCTGTGAGCTGATCATGTCGGCCAACTACTTGTGGCGGAGTAGATGGCGCTCGTATGTGCAAGCAAGCAAGCCTCGACAAAGTATCCCTGAGGGTGCCCTTGAGATATCACAAACACAAAAGTCCAGATCCATACTCCGGTCGATGCCATCACATAAGTCTAAGGACGAATGGCATTGCATAAATTTAACAAGAAATGAGATATTAATATTGTTTTAGTTTAATTTGCTCGATGCCATGCCCATAATCGTTCATTGTCTAAACTCCACCACCTGCCAATCTTCTCGGCTTCCAAAGCCCATGCCGCGGCATCGTCGCCATGTGTTTCGCGGACGGACTCAGCGAGCATCTCCATGGACCACGCCGAAACAGGCTGCAGTTCCAGGGGATCGTTCTTGATGTCGGTGAAAATATACTCAAAGACCTTCTTTATAGGCATAACGAGTCTGAAGTCAACATCACCCGAGGTCACTGAGAGCATGCCGGCGCCTGCATTGACAACACTGAAACGCCACGCACGCCGACCATTCTCCTTGCCCTTGAAAGGACGGATGAGGGATTGACCCTGGTAATCCTGGACAATATCTGAGAGAACATGGGTATCTTGCTCATTGACAGAGCCGCTGTTGATAAGCAAGTCGAGGATGGTGGGAAGAATAGAGATAGTAGAGGGCCTTGCCTCAATCTGGAGGCGAGGGAGGTGGGGATGTCGGAAAGTGATGGGCACTCGGAAGTTGCTGATGTGAGGCACCTCGTAGGTGTTGGTCTTGTGATAGTCTTCCTTGAAAGCCATGCCGTGATCGCCGGCGTAGACGACAAGGGTTTCGTTGCTGATACCGGCCTCTTCGAGGATGTTCAAAATGGTGGCCATCCAGCCATCGTGCCAGCGGATTGTGTCCAGATACTTATCAAAGTCTTTGTGCCACTTGTTGTTTCCGGTGGTAGGAAGATAGTGGACTTTGTTGAAGAAGGAGGGTGTATCAAACGTGTGGTGCGTGGTGCTAGTAAAGTGCGAGAGCCACATGCGTTTGTTGTTCGAGGTGACGTTGGCGATGTGCTCCCTGAGGAAAGGAACCAGAACGGTCTCGGGCAAGGAAAAGTAGTTGACCTGCTGGTACTGAGGGTCACTCTTGTTGTATGAAGAACCCTGCTTGAGCTGCTTGCGGGTGAGGATTGTGTCGAAGCCAATCTTGCGATCAAAGATGTTCTGACGATCGTACTCCTCCATCATGGACTCAAATAAGGCGGTATCCCACTCCATGTCACGGTAATCCTCCGCCTCGTTCGACTTGGAGCTGGCATTTCTGCCAGCGTTAAGCATGTGCAAGATCTGGGGCATACAGGGCTGGTAGGCCATAGTATCCGCCTCGTCGTTCTTCTCAACAGACAAGGCCCAGGTGCCGCAATGATTAGAACAAAAGCTCTTGGTGGAGATGGTGGCGCCGGTGAGGGCGCCAACAACGTTCAAGCCGCCAAAGCCAGGCTCTGCCTTGTCAATCCAGCTATATTCGGCGGGATCGTAAGCAGAGCCGTCGGCAGAGGTGAAACCGCCAGAAACACCGGTAATCCTTTCGATGTGAGGACCAATGTGGGACAGACGTCTGTTGATCTCATCCCGCTTCTCTTCTTGGTTGGCTTGAAGAATCATGTTGTGCATGTCAGATCCCTGCTTCAAAGGCCACAACTCCTGGCGAAGGCTTTCCATCAAAATAAAGACAACGTGCTTGATCTTGACGGAGCCATCGTCTAGGGCGCCCTTGAGAGGCTGCAGAACATCGGTGTCCAAGTTGGAGATTTTCAAAGGATCTTCGACGGGACTGTAATAGGGGTCGCGGAATCGGACATGGGGGCACTGCTTCGCCCATTCGTTGTCCAAAGTCTTGTTCCCAAAGGGTCCCTCTTTGAAACGCTGTGGCTCCCAGCGAGCGAAGCCATTCGGGCGGCTTTCGGGAAGCCAGTTGGGCGTCCATTTACGGTACGCCTTGGCCAACTTGCTATCGGGGTCAGGGGACCATCCCTTGGAAGTGTTGGTGGGTTTGGTCCACAACTTCTTGTTGACAAGGTCAGGAAAGGGCCAGTCATTGTGCATAATGACTCTCTGTTCCGTGCATGTATCGGGTTCGGCCTGGAAAACATCGAGCATGGAGCTAGGGAGAGTGATGGACATGTAGTTGTAGGGCTTGCTCGGCCTCAACAAAAGTGCACCCAAGAAATAGACACCGATAATCGACTTGAGGGCCCAAGAGGGAATGGGTACTGAGCAGCGGCTGAAGCGGCGTCTTGTTACAGAAACGGACTTTTCAACCTCAGCGTTGCGGGAACGACCCTCGGAAGGGTCGAGACTGGAACGATTCTCCATCTCGACTAGGGGCTCGGCGGCGTCGTCGCGATAGGTATCTTGGTCCATGGGGCGTCGGTAACCACGAAGTCTCGTTAAGAAGTTCTTGACTGTGAGAAGTGGATGTTGTTAGTAATGTCTTGATCGAGGTGGGGTGCCAAATGGGAGGGAGGAGATGGATAACATACTCGCACCAACTCTGAGGGTTTGGCCCATGACCGTCAAGAATGCATCCACCATTCTGACAATCATATGGCGCAGAAACCAGGCGACGACAACGATGGAAAGACCGCTGAGGACGACAGCAGTGCTGCCGGTGAGAAGTAGTTTGATGCCATCCTTGCTAGAGACAAAGGAGGAAGCCTCGTGCCACTGCAGCTCTCCACCTGTGTTGAAGAAGAAGCCGAGTTGCGAGGCAGAACCGCCAACGGCCAAAAGTCTGCGAGGGCAAATGTTAGCCTTTCCGCAGCCCAGATTGTATTTTCCATCTGTATATAATGCGCAGCGGTGTTATCGAGCTGAAGCAGGGTACTAGTATCGGAGCAACGTACGCGAGGAGGGTAGCAGGGACGGATGTCGCCAAGGTGAGCTTGCTCCTAACCTGTCGAGGGAAGATGAAGCGGGCGATGCATATCGCGAATAAATCGGGGAGGAAGAAGGTCGGAAAGTAGAAAATCAGTGACCTTGTGGGAATCGTTGAGGCGTAGACACAGAGATGGATGAACTTGGAGGCAAGGAGCGAGACAAAGAAGACGGAGAAGATGAATGAAGAATACATGGCGCCTGTTGAAGACGTCGATGCGTGGATGAGCCACAGGCACGCGACAGTTGAAGGCGGGAACTGAACAAGGCAGGAGGTTGCGTGCCCGAAGAAGTAGTGCGAGCAGCATGGCAATACTAAAGGTGATACTGATATGTACCGATGCCGCTGGATCGCCTGGCGCACGCCCCCTTGCGAATGTTCGAACAATCCTTGCCTTGAGAGCGGGAAGGATCTAACTGCCGCTTCAACGAAGGGGCGCTCCATCCTCAGCACCAGGGCGGGCGAGCTAAGTAGGGCACCTAGGCAGGGAGCGAGGTGCTGGGATGGTCCATTTTCCGGGCGTTTGTGGGGATGGCTCCCGGGTCCACTGTGATTAGTACGTGGCAAAAGCCGATAATGGCCCCTCACAATATAGGTGACACAGTGCAGCCTCCCTATTTGAGCAGCGCTCAGCGAAAAAGAAAAAAAACTTGTGCTAACTAATCGAGTCCAAGATTCTGGGCCTCCGTATACGGTTACGCGCCGAGCTGCATACATCTCGTACCCTGTTATCCTGGGGCTCGAACTCTTTGACCAATCGTGGCCTGTCTGTAACCAATGCAATTCATCTTTGCATTGTCCGAGAGAGAGACACACTGGCGGCGTAGTACACAGTTATGTTGGTACATTGGTAAGTTGGTAGGCACGTCAGTAGGTACTAGATGGTGTGTGTTTCCGAATGTCTGACGATCGTGCACTTGACTCAAATTTACATCCAATACGAATTGTTTAGTACATGGGTACATCCTTTGGTCGGGGCTGCCGGGTACCGAGCTGAACTGGGGTTCTTGACACCATTTTTGTTTTTGGCTTCATTTTTTGTTGTTTATGGGAAGTAAGGTTCAAACAGTTTGCCTTTTTGGAAGGAGGAAGGGGAACAAAAGAAGCAATCGACAAAAACCAACTGATTGAATGATGACGCAGTCGTGCAGGCTGTCCCAGCACTAGCAGATCCAAGGCGGCATGAATCCTGACGAGAATACTTAAAGGGTGATCTAACTACCTGCTACAAGAGAGATGTACCGTAACCGGTAAAAGCGCACGTGCCTCGCTCGGCTGTCATCCTAGGCCATGTCCACTACAGGTGAGCGGTACCTAATGTGCACTTTACACCCCTGAGCCCTGGGCTACCGACCGTTTGCCGGTGGTCAAGACAGACGGTGTGGGTGGAGTGGTATGGATCTGTCGCAATCGAATGTCAATAGTATGGGCGGTGGCGGCGATGGTGCACAATAGAGAGGATGGATGATGGATGTACGTAAACAGATGGGTATGTAAAAGAAAAACTGAATGATCGAGACTGACAACTGTCTATTTTTGATATGTGAGGTATGGAAATTCAAGCGCCGACCACGAATAAGTGGAAGAGCTAGTTCAGCCACAACGATGGATGGGTTACCGGGTGCCTAGGTGGTGCCCCGTTGTACAAGCCACAAGCACGCCGTTCCATGTCGATCATAACGCAACAAAAACCAACAAAGACCAACAAGTCCCGCTTATCCGCCCTTAATTACTAAATTGAGCTAGCGTCCTGTGAGCATCTGCGGAATTTGAGACAACTTCTCCCCGCCACGGTCACCCATCAATTGACCAAAGAGGAAATCAATTGACAAGCCATACATTCATTGAGAGGATAAAAAAGGGAGTTGTCTCCCATTCATTCCTTGATTCTGCTCCTTATCATCCGTTTGCCTTCATCGCTACGCATGTACCTACACATCAAGATGTTGACATCCCGGCTGAAACATGCCGTAGGGCAAGCGAATATTAAAAGCTGTGAAGTAATCTCACCTCACTCGAGAGAAAGACAAGCCATTTCTCTCCTTCGTATAGTCGCGTGAGTCGTGACTGGCACCACTGGGGTGCTGAAGTTATGTCCCTAGATGGCCTGGTCTGGGCCTCATTCCCCATTGCTTTCTAAATAAAGGTCTCCCTGTTTAAAGTCCTTTTGCTGTTCTCCTGCCGGTGTTCCGCCCCTTTGAATCGCCTGACACCTCATTCCATAGCTAGCTCTTCCGTCTTTCGTCCCATCAATTATGACCGGCATTTTAATTCCACTAAAACCTCGTATACTATAACGAACGGGCCCGCCACTTATGGCGCAAACCTTCCCTATGCTCGGATGCCACCCCTTTATCATCCCAATCACCATACCATGACTTGGAGGCTTCTAGCGTACGTCCCCAAACAAGACCAGTACAGTGCTCCAGTATTGCTCCCCTGTCATCTTTCGGCACCTGATACCATCTCCAGTCAGTGCACTCACTATGCCTAGTCTCGGGCATCACAAGAGATTTTCTCTCTAATTTCCAAAAAAAAAAAAAAAAAAAAGAAGCAAGCTTGCTCACAAAGTCTTTCTGATATCAATCTCGTAAACCTGTCAGCAGTCTAAACATCTTGCCAACAGAGTCACAGCACAAACACAGGCATAGACATGGACAGAGACACAGACCCCCAGTCAAGATGGCTAGCTCAAAAGCCTGGACTTTTATCTGGCTCTGCAGATTAGATACTACATTTCAGCATGCTGTTACGAGACCCAACAGTGTCAGGCAACAGGTCAGTATTCACGAACATGGCAAGGGGAATGCCAGTATGGGTCGAACCATAAGCTTTTTGACCAGTGTTCATGTACTAACACTAGAACCTACTACTTAGTATGATGTTTCGCAGTCAGCTGGTGCCGAAGTTTGCCGCACGTCCGTGACGACCCTTCTATTATTAGGCTTCTAACCTTGAATCACCAAGTGACAACAAATCTCACAAGGCCGTACTGAGGCTCATTACCTGTGCCATACGAGGTCCAAGGGAAGTTGGACTCTAATTACGTTTGACCCCTTTTTATTGTTATGATTCTCAGCTGCATGGCATGACAGACGTGTTTTACACCTTACTTATCACCACTACGGCCCGAGCGAAATACGAACCACAAGTTCAAGCGTTAGTATCCTTGTTGCCTCCGAGGCTGATGGAAGGTTACAAGACGACTTTGTCTCCTCGGATGGTCACGTAAGAGCCAAATCTTGGGCCCTGTCCTTTCCGTCACAACATGTCCAATCTCTTTATACCGTTTGCTCTACCAAGACTTTCCATCTATGACGACAGGGTTTCGGCTAGGATTGGCCCGTTATTCACTCAGCCTTATGTGCGGAGGGCGGTTAGCGGTCACAAGTGATTTATTTCATCTACCTACCGGTGGGGTGAATCAGGAGTTGACCACCTAGTCAACAACGCAATTTGGATAAAAGGGTATCTTAGTGATACCTTTGGCTATTTCAACTGTTGAAATCAACCTACGCTTCATAGCCCATACGGACCATCCCCTTTCGTCCACAATATTGGGGAGTAGGCTTCAGCAAGACATTATAAGCATGGCAATTGAATCTAACATCCGGTAAAGATCAGGCGAAATAATCTTCATTAATGCAGAAGCATCACTATCGAATGTCGAGTTTATCAAAGGTTCTGTCGACATCCTGGATACTCACCAAGCAACCAAGAGTGTCATGTAATGCTCGACCATTCCAGAACTGAGTCCGAAATCCCCAATCCTCTTCCAACCATTCTACCCTTGTCCCAAGACCCAAGAGCGGAACAATTTAATCCCACACTCAAGTAACTCATTGACATGACAATTCGGAGCCAACAATTGCGCAAGCTGTCCAGTTGTGTCCTCGGAAACGGCCAGGATTACCTCTTTGGCCTCAGTCTGTCAAGTTGAGAAAATGGTGTCGGCGCCAGAGAAAGCTCCGTAAGCAATGTAACTGTGACTGGAGGAACTTCTGATGACGCCACTGGATCAGGGCTGTCTCTACCAACAGAAGAAGCTCCGGCCTTTAGATCTGAGGCCGGATTCTTGATCGTCCCCCAGTTCCCCTCCAATTTCCCCGCCTTTGCGTGCCCGCTTCCCCAGATCTCGGCCCAGACCACACAGGCTCTATGGTTTCCCCAGTCACATTGACAAATGAAATCGAAGCAGTTCTATCACTGCGAGAAAAAGCAGAGGAAACACATAAATAACCACTGGCCTCTCCCCGGGTCCCTTTTTGATGGAATATGTAGATGCAAACGCACAAGTTATCAGTCGGACAGCTCAGTGGCACACAATCATGACGACTACACACGATACCCAACCTGACTCCAAGTCTGCAAACGACCCAGACTTTAAGCACATTAACAGCATCCTCGAGGATGAGAAGCCTGGCCAGCTCGAGGGCCAGATGGACGGGGAGCGCGACTATACCGGCACAGCCAAGAAGACTGACCCCGCGGAAATCAAGCTTGTCAAGAAGCTGGATCTTTGGATCATGGTAAGCCCAGACTCTCGACTATCAACCGACATGACCGAGTTACTAACCAAAATGAACAGCCTTGTCTCTGCGTCATGTACTTTCTCAACTACGTCGATCGAAACGCCATTGCTCAAGCCCGTCTGAACAACCTCGAAGAGGACCTGAACATGTCGGGTACCGAATTCAACACCTGCGTATCCATGTAGGTTCAAACAACAACAAAAGGTGTCCATTACAATTAGCTGATCAACTATACTGCAGTTTGTTCGTGGGTTATGTTTTGACACAGGTGCCTAGCAATATGGTCATCACCAAGGTCCGACCTGGCGTCTATATAAGCTCTTGGATGTTAATTTGGGCAGCTGTCTCCGGTAAGCTTGAGCGTGACCACGATATCCTAATACTAGGAGCTAATGGAATGGAATCATAGGGTGCACTGCACTTGTAAAGAACTACGGCGGTCTGCTAGCTTGCCGGTTCTTCCTTGGAGTGACTGAAGCGCCCGTGTGTATATATGGACTCCCCAAATCGAGTCTGTCTAACATATCCTAGTTCTACCCCGGTGCCACTTACATTCTCTCCATCTTTTACACACGAAGAGGTCCGTTTTTCATCTGGCAGACAGTTTCATGAAGCCAATACTGACCCCACTCCCAACAGAGGTTGCTTCCCGTATCGCTCTTCTGTACTGCGCCCAGATCTTGGCTACAGGCTTCTCGGGCTTGATCGCTGCCGGGATCTTTGCTGGAATGGACGGCCTTTCTGGTATTGCTGGCTGGCGATGGTATGTTGCCTGATAATTCTGCTAAAAGGCATCCGCTGATTATTCAAAGGCTTTTCATTGTCGAGGGAGCGGTAACTGCGGTTGTGTCCATCGTGGGATTCTTCCTTCTGCCCAACACTCCTCTCACGACACACTGGCTCACTGAAGACGAGAGACAGCTTGCCCACTCCCGTATGCTCAAGGATAGAGTTTCTGATGCGGATGATCGTGAAGCTTCCGCCTTGGACGGCCTCAAGCAGGCGTGTCGAGACAAAAGGAGGTGGCTCTTCTGTCTCATGCAGAACTTCCATCTCTCAGCCTGTTCTTTCAACTCTTTCTTCCCTACGTAAGACCACCACCGCCTCGCAAAAGTTCTCTTCCATGCTAACCCCTGTCGAACAGTGTCGTCAAGACTCTCGGCTTCAACACCACCATCACTCTGGTCATGACTTGCCCGCCATTCATCTTTGCCGGTGCCGCTGGTATTTGCTTCGGCTGGAGCTCTGGCCGTCTCCACGAACGCACCTGGCACATTACCGCTGGACTTGGCTTCGCCATCGCTGGATTTGCCCTGGCTGCCTCGACATTGAACACACCAGCTCGCTACGTCGCCTGCTTCATCTTCCCCATGGGTGCTTACGCCGTCAACTCTGTCATTATCGGATGGGCTGCATCTACACTTTCCCAGACAAAGGAGAAGAAAGCCGTAGGTAATTGAAGCCCTGTGGCATGGTCTCTGTTGCTAATTTGATTCTTCAGGTTGTCTTGGCCATGACCAATGTTGGTGGACAGATCGGTTACATCTATGGTGCCTACTTGTGGCCCAAGTCCGACTCCCCACGATATGGTATCGGATTCGGTGCCTCGGCTGGTTTCGCCCTCTGCTCGATTGCTTGTGCCTGGGCTATCCGTGTCCTCTTGATCCGTGAGAACCGCAAGATCCGGGCGTCGACCACCGAGCACGTCAACCTCTATGGTTACTAGAAAGGTCAACGGGGGTTAGGAAGAAGCAGGCATAGAGATTGAAAGATGATTGATGTGAAGAGTGTTTGGCTCTATCAAGAGCTGGTTACACAACGCTGCTAGGATGAGAGATCGTCTAGTGGCGGTTTAGATGGATTGCAGGGAGTTTCTGGTTAGGTAAACGCAAAGCGTCCTATAGAAATACTATTATGTGCATGGGTACAGGTTATTGATAACATTTTCTTGAATTAATTCATAACTATTCCTCTACGGCTCTGGTATATAATGTTGGAAAATCTATCGAATTGTACTGACAGCTGTCAGACGCGTATTCCAGTGTCAATATTCTATCCCAGTCACATGTACCAGGCAGTTCTTCTCATGATGCCAATGGCTCCGGAATAGCCGAAACCACGTTTAAAATCTAGAATAATTGTAATTCAATCGTTAGTTTCCTATTTTTGGATAAATATTTCATCTTATAATATGGTAAAGTGTACATCGCAATCCCCTGAACTTCGCAGTTGGTTAGACCCTCTACATGACTGCAGCGTGGGGACTACCACTACCTGTATGATTATAGCATTGGTAAGTTATTCAGATACTTTAGATGCTATTGAATCTGTTCCTTACCCTGCTCGTTTCTCCGCGGCGTGTCTACCATAGCCCGAGTATTGCACTCAAGTAATGGCACTTCCATTCCCGACGTGTTTCGGCCCATTGACGTTTGTTGACATAAGAATGAAGTGGCCGATGACGTCTTGCATTGATAGAATGGAGTACAATATAACTTGGTTACACCCAAAGTGTTAGTGTAACAGCAATACTCTTACTGGCCATTCACTTGTGCTGCCTTAATACATCATCTCAGAACCGTCTGTCACGCCAAATCTCACTGCCCAGATACCGAATCCTTGATACTCCGTCAATGGCATCCCAACCAGACCCCCTTGGCTTCACCTGTGCCGTGGTAACAGGCGGTGCTGGTGGAATCGGCAAGGCTTTTGCCCAATACCTTATCTCCAAGGGCAAAAAAGTCCTCATCGCTGGACGGACAGAATCTAAGCTTCAGTCCACGGCAAAGGAGATTGGTGCAGAAGGATACTATGTGGTCGATACGGGCAAGACTGCTGATATACCTCGATTTGTCGATACCATAACCAAAGACCACCCTGAGCTAGATTGCCTTGTCAACAATGCGGGAATACAGCGGCCACTACAGATTCTTGAAGACAAGGACTTTCTAGAAAAGGCAGATCAGGAAATCGACATCAACATCCGCGGTCCGATGCATCTGGCTTTGGGGCTGTTACCTCACTTTCAGACTCGCCCCAATGCCCTCATCATCAACGTCTCGAGTGTTCTCGGATTCATCCCTTTCTCCATCATCAACCCAGTATACAATGGCACCAAAGCATGGCTGCACTTCTGGAGTATGAACCTGCGGACTCAGCTCATGCAGGGAGGCTCCAAGGTCCGTGTCGTTGAGATAGCACCGCCGACCGTCTCGACAGATCTTCATCGAGAGCGACAAGATCCGGACGATAACAAAAAGGAAAAGAACAAGAGTGCATTGAGTGTCGACGAATTCATGGACGAGGTTTCGAAGAAGCTGGAGGCTGGGGATGAGATGATTGGGGCTGGTATGGCTGATGGCATTATCGACAAGTGGTATGGGGCTTTCTCAGAGCATTATGACAAAGCCGCCAGTGGCTAAGCCGATGAAGCTGGGCTGGGAGACATGGCCACTTAACTCTAGATCAAACTATTCTCTATACAGCTCTTCTCAATCTATGCGCAATCTCGAGCTGAGGTTCGCTATCAGGATGGGGGATCAACCCTAGGCTGTTTCGAGACGATCAGAATAGTTCTCTGGGTCGCTGTAGGATTATGAAGGGATGTTTCAGAGAAACTTGGCAGTTACCACATCATATGCTGTAAGGAGTATATAAAGTAGCCCTATTCGCGATATTATTGTGAACTGACATCGAAACCAAGCTATGATACATCTCAACTGCGCCAGTCTCCTATTTTCTCAAAGAACTTTCATCTTTATACCCATCACTACCAGCACTATCTATCCCACATATTTGTAAATTAGATAGATAGGCGCCCTTTGTCCTCCTAAAGGAACTTACCGGCGTTAAACAACACTACTACTACTACTACCACTACTATGCGCTTCTCCTTTCATTCTCGTGGTTATCTGTGTAGCCCTTGACCAAGACTGGCAATATAAGATTTGACTCCTCATCAAAAGACGGCACAAATTTCTAACACGCATTCAGTGACTGGATACGAAACCGATGAGGCCTGCGGTGTCTCAAACGGCCGTTACCGTATCTGGGAGAACACTCAGGAGCTTCGGGTGAATGTCAACGATTCGGAGGATTTAACAAGCATCTTACATGCTCGTAGGATGAGGACGGCGGAGGAACAGGTCCCGTTGACTGCGGAACCGCTGTACGGGACCCCGGATCTGTTCTTTATGAGGGCCCCACGACGATCAACGATGTCGAGTCTTCGCAGACACGGACTGCGGCAACGAGTATAAAATACCCGCGACACTGACGATATCTGTTTCGATCTCAGTCATAACCCCAAGTCTTTCATTTGCGTGAGTGGGCTTCATTAGGGTCTTGAGCAATATCTGACTGAGTTGTGGAGAGCTAATGACTGGGTCTGTTGAATTGAGGGAGTATCAGGCCTTAGCTCGAGACTATAAACTGAGTGAGCCAAGGGGTGCACTAGACCCATGAGCAATTGAGAGTTTTCCATATCCATATATTCTGTACAATTGCATATAACATGAGCGGGACATTTTGATATCTAACGTCGCATGATGAACATCGGGTCCTGCTGTTCCGGTGGTTTATTAATGACCCTCGAGAGTTACGGAGATTGCAGCTTCAGAATAGCCATGAATATCAACTCCACATCATTCAAGTCGTATTGTAGTCATTGACGAAACTATCCTGATACTCGTCAACCCAGCGTCCATTTATCTCGTCCACATGCTACTCATGGCCTTGGAAAAGAAACACTCGATTAGACAGTCCCCAGCGCAATTGAGTGGAAATGTCGGACCGCTTACATCGCGAGCTGACAAGGCCGCCAAAAAGACTTGTAATATTCTTGACCATGGTGGTGCTGCAAAGGCCTCCATCGACAATAGTCAGGCTATCGTAGATGCTTGGAAGAACTGCAAGACTGCATGAGGAGAGGTCTATGTCCCCAAAAGGTGACTATGGACTTTCCATATGGGTGAAACTATCCGGCAGCGCCATGTCCTTTCGTCTTGATGGAGTCATCTATCGTCTGGGGCTGGTTCTCAGGCTCGTTGTATGTGAGAAAACGACTAACGTGGTGCAGGGCCGATGATGAGTTATTCATTCCCGCCGCATATCTCCCAGCTAATAGTAGAAGCCCCTCAGTTTCATTTCTCTCTAGACACATTTTTCCGACGGAGAAATGTATAATATGGTCATTCATGGTAGGGGGCAAGGATGGCCTTGATGGTGTTGATGTCTGGGGATTAAATATCTGGATCCACGACATCAAGGTCAGCAATAAAGATGAGTATGTGACGGGTCAAGAACCCTTCAGACCATCTCCTCATTGAAAACATCTTCTGCAACTGGTCAGGAGGCTGTGCTATGGGCTTCTTGGCTACTGATACTGGTAAGCTCACCAGTCTTGGTCGGTAGACGCCCTGTGATAGGCGCTGACAACATTCTCCAGGCATCCACGACATGGAGTATACAAACGTCTATACCCAACGGTCAAACCAGATGTACATGTTCAAGTCCCACGGCGGTAGCGGAACCGTCAGCAACGTGGACTTGAACAACTTCGTCGGCCACTCCAACGCTTACACCTTGGATCTTGACTCAACATAGTCCTCCGTGAAACCTATCGAGGGCGAGGGCGATGGCGTTCTTTACACCAACATGTCATTTTCAGGCTGGGTCGGCACATGCACCAACGGCCATCAACGGGGCCCTATCAAGTTCAACTGCCCACCTGATGTCCCGTGTACCGATATGATTGTCGAAGACTTCGACGTATGGACAGAAGATGGTGATTATATTGAGCACTGGTGCAACAACGCGTACGGTTCTGGCGCTTGTCTTAACGAGGCGACTAAGCCAATGGCGTAAATTACTACTGTCACTGTCATCAGTGCCAGTGACTACTCGATTGTAACGATTGAGGGTGAGATCACTGCCGGTCTAGGTCTCACAGAATCCATCGCCATTCCGACGATCCGGGTCTCGTATTTCCCCGGTGTAGCTGCCATCAGTCCACGCATGGCCCAATGCTTCTGATGATGCCAGGACAGCGGGGGAAGAACATATTCAAGATACGATTCCCAGCACGTCGATTGCCCTAGGCAGCGCTATCCAGACCGCAGGCGCGACCACTGACGAACTTGAGCGTCTGTCTCAGGCATCGGCGGCTGTATCAGTTACTCTGTCACTCGGCAACATTGAGACTCCTACATCTGAGAGCGCAGCTGTGACAAGCTCTGCTTTGGATGTTCCCCAGCCGACAACTGAGGAGAAACAGAGCGAGACTACGAGACAGGTTGGAAGGCCCAAAAGGTCAAAATACCGTCGTCGCTGACATCTTTGACTGTTGAAGCTCTCTCTTCCAAGGTTTTACACATCTTATTTCCCTATCTAGGATTCATAAAAGCCCATAAACTACTGAAAATAATATCCAAGTTCTGTCACGAGTCGGTTGTTGTGTAAATGAGGTGTTTGTTCTGGCCTCTTGCTGATGCACATCCACCTAGAGAAGAGGCTAGCGAGTTGTTATGTAAACAACTTGAAAGATTACAGTGAATTTGAAAACCACTACGGTATCAGGTTCTCGCGAATGATGCCCCAAATAGCCCTGATAAGCGAATAAAGCGACGATACATTGATAACAGAGATGGTGTTGACGTAGGATCTTCCCCTCACTATTAACCATATCCGGTTCGTCTGATGATGGCAAGGTTCACTTAGCAAATCTTGTCTTATCATGTCCTCCAATTAGCTTGCCATAGATTCAAGCGATGAGCAGCGGGTACTGTATGTATGCAAGCCATTAAGCTGTGCGTACCCTCCATGTTGACCCCCCTTGTCTCTCCTCTCTTCGATTGACCTCTTTCGGACGTGATAGACGACGGATGGCTTATCAGTCTTGTGACCAGCAATGGTGACAGGGTATCAGCCATCTTTGGTATCTGGCGACGGTTCCTCCAACCGTTTTCCATCTCTGATGGTTATCAGCATGTGTGGTATTTATTAGACTGCACCTTGCCTGACAGAGCAGCCAAGTAACATGATACATGTTTTCGCATGTTTGAAGCCACCGGTCACCTAATCATCACCAGACTGGCCATATGGCGCTCATCATGATTTCCCTTTTTGAACCATTCCGCGTTAATAGCATGCCATCACTTGTCGGCTTTGTACTCGTCACATGGCTCGTCTCCAGCCTCGTCTTTGTCCATCTACGCCTTCGCAAAGTCCGAGGCTTAATTCAGTACAGCAACCCAAAGAATCAGTTGAAGCAACCGATCCTAGCCAAAAGAAGCGCAGAGGTCGACTATACTGGAGTATATCCCCCGCTACAGGATGGCCTGACCGAGAACTCGACTACTTCACGCGACAAGGTAGGATATCCTGCTGTGGTAGACCTGTCGACTACCTCGCGTCCCATCCTGAAGCTTGACTGCGACTACCGGTCTGCGAGTTCGTCGACGTATGTTTTCACTGGGTTTTCGGTTGACTACATAAACCGCCTCGGTGATTTCCCAGACTACGCGAAGCTGTCTGGTGTTCCTCTCCCATCGCCTATACATGACTTCAACATCGACAATGCAGTGCCGCGACCATACAGACCGTTCCGATGGGCATATCATCAAACCATGTGTGAGTAAACAATTAGCTGCAGAACGGACATCTATGGGAACTGATTATTTCAAATACAGCATTGAAGAAGATGGAGCCTGACTTCTGGATCGAACTTGAAAACACGTATCGAGATCGAATCCGCCAACGACAAGATCTCTATGCCCAACATGGCAGTGACGTGCTGCAGGCCTTGCCAGGATCTGAGCTCGCTTGTAAAGAGCTGATGGAAATGGTGATACAGTTTCTCTGCGCCCGATATCCTAATCAGTTTGAGATGAAGGGTAGCATTCTCATCAACCATATTCTCGGCACCGAGCATGATCTAAAGGAGGTTGAACCGCTGATTGTGCTTTTGAACAATGTTCCAGAGGACTTTGCACTCACATTGCGAGACGAGAGTACAGGCCGCTATGTTCTTCGAGCTGGCGTCATTTGTTCTTCTGTCGGCTGGAATATCGGCGAAAAGATGGGTTTGGGTCTGCCAGAGATTCACAAGATTGTCCCCGACTATAAAGAAAAGATGGAGTTTAGTATGGACCGGTAAGTTGACTCACGATCTTGATCCAGACCTGGGTTTCTGAACAGAATGTCACAGATTCTTTACAAAAATGCCGACGTCTGGCCCTATTCAAAGAGGGTCTTGGGGACTTGAGATGGGCAAACCACTCTACATACCTTCAACACACCCTGACTTTGCCAAACGAGAGATTCAGAACCCGTCACTCAGGCCCCAGGATCTGTATCTGAGGGTGGACTGGCAGACCTTGCGGCGTTTACCATTATCAGGTTCTATCGTCTTCAACTTCAAGGCTCTATTCACACCCATGACCGAGTTTGAGGACGAGCCGTACATCCCATCCCTTGTTCTCAAAGTTCTCAACGACGGGATGAAGAATCTTCTAAAGTACAAAGGCACCTGGCATGTTGAGCATGTTGCCAAGTCCTTGTTGGCACAGTATGAGCGTAGGCAGATCGAGAAAGGTATAATAGAGACGGATTGGAAGCATCAGACCTTGGACGAGAATCCATTTTTTCCTGGTTGGGAACGGAAGTGGAATTTGAAGTAGGACTGCATCAGAGGAGTTGGAAGAGGCTTCTCCGGGGGGAGTGTCATGAGCGAGGTTTCAAGGAAGGGTTGACAAGGGTAGATGAGTATTGTGTTTTTGAATACCCTACTATGATGGGCGATGGGTGAGCTTGCATGCATATTTTCAGTAAGCAATCGTAGCAATATAGCAGAACATTTTGATTTGAGAATTGATACTAGTTGGCTTTCACGGGTGTACATCTTGTCGAATGAAGTATCTCAGGGTAGTGTCGTTAGGCAATGGAGGTTAAAGGAGTCAACTTCTGATCTAATTAACATCGCCCCTCTTACCCCCCACTTTGGAATAATTTAGTTTGGTGTAAAGCACATGATCTAAGTTTACACAGAACACGTTAAAACACAACTTGATGAGAGAAGGGACAGGAAATATGATCTGAAAGATAAGTGCGTGTCTTGAAACGATGCCTCCTGATGGCTGCCCGCTGATGCTATATATTCCACCACTCATGTCTCTAAGCATTACACATTCCTTCCACCCTTAGACCTCGCCAGTCTTCTTCTGTCCAACATAGAATGCCAGGCCGTAGTCGCTCGTGGTGAAAGTGATAGTTGAGCCCTTGGGGAAGTAAAAGACATCACCGGGCTTGGCAGTGACCTTTTGGCCGGTCTCGTCCGAGATGGTGTAGTCGCCCTCGAGGATAATCTTCATCTCATCGAAGGGGTACGTGTACTTGAGAGGCTCTCCCTTCTTGAGACGGAATAGTCCGGCGGTGACGGGCTTGTCGGCGTCGTTCTTGTCGCTTGATACAATATCACCAAGGAAGGCGTTGTCATTTGCCAGTAGAGGAATGTCGAATTTGGACTGAGCCTGCTCGTGATATTGGAAAGCCATTTTGGACGGTGTGTTGAAGTGGTGAGTTGTGAAGATGTGATTGTATTAGAAGGGGCAGAGTTGTGCTTGGAGGGTACTGAAGTATCAAAGAAATGTTTGATAAGAGACTTGCCTCCAACTAAGAAAATGAGAGACTTGGGCTTTTAATAGATGATCTACTGCAGCATCTACACAAGACAATCTATGCAACGGCCCTCCCCCTCATATGATGCCGCCTCAATCTTCCCCATCTTGACATGGTCCCCGACGATTAGACAGTGTTCACTCCCTATCTCCTCGCAGGTTAATCTTTCCTATCCTGGCCGACACTCATGGGCCTAGACGCGGGGTAACAGGCACTGTTCGGGAAGCTTGACCAAGTCGGTCCAGGCTAGGTCATTCCTCCAGATCTTGGGCGTTCCATTGGGGACCGATCTTTCAGCAATGAGTTGACGTCAGCCATCATCTTCTTGTTGGTCCTTAGTATCTGACATGCGTTGGGCCTCTAGCTCTACTTATCAATTGATACCATACTCGAAAGATTTACTATAGCCTTCTCGAACTGTTTGAGGAGGTATCGAGACTCTTCTGATTATTTCATTCTCTCTATTGAGTATCTGAAAGGATATTATTTTTCCTTGATATCCCCCAGTTAATGCACAAAGGCTTCCCATAAGACACGCTCTAATGGGCAGATATCACCTAGTAGTCTTACTTCAGAATCATACTTGCTCTAGTGTTTGAATCAAGGGTCTTTTCGAAAATTGACAACAAAAGACATTGAATGAGAGATGCGTGATTGCATCAGCAAACTGGACATCAGCCCTATCAACATATCTTGTTCGGGACAGGCAGTTCATCGCAAACATTCCTATTCAAGTCCTGGAGTTCATATTTCCAGCCCCCAATGGTTCCAAGAATACGTAGAGGTCCCAATATCAATGTTAAACTGCAACTGAATCGACACTGTCTAGGCCAATGCCCCTCACTTCATAGTACCACATTCATATTGCTAGCGAGAAGGCTTGATGGCAGGGGCTCAACTGGATTGTAACAAGACTGTACAAGGCTAATAAACTTTAATGCATCGCAACAGTACTTTGAGCTGATCTGCTGCCTTTGGTCCTTTTGCTCTTGAACATGCAGGCTACCTGAGGCATTCTAAATAAGCTGAACAACTTCCTACAGACAGGAACGGAACGTATCTGACGCACCTTGAAAAGGCAATCAAGTTATCCAGTTGCCAGAGACCCAGCACCTGCCACTATCATTGGTGTCAGAGATAAAGCGGTAGACCAGAGGCGCCGGCTATCTTAACCCAAAACTACATGGCTAAAAATTAGAATCACCTGTTACCACCAACCAATCATGCTAGTGCGCATCTTATCTTCATTCAGGGTGTGCTATCGGTCTCGCGCTGGTCACGGTGCCTGTAGTGACTCGGGGTAGTTTGTACGTTAATGGACAATGGTAGGATAACAGTGTGCTTGTGTGACGACAGATGAAGCCATCGCCTGGTTTAAAGCGTGGTTTATTCCCTGCGTAGAGTGTAATATCTTTTCGAGGACAAACAAGACAGAAAAATTCAGCATTCGAATCATGGAACACATAATCTCGAAACCTCTTCATCAGATCGCGGCTTGTGCCGCTGTCAGTGTGCTGGCCTTTGCTCTTCTGCGCCTCTTCAGGACCTATGCGCCCTCACGCCTAGTCTTACCTGCATCTCTGCCTCTTGCAACCAAGTCCAACTACACTGCCTCTACAAGAGAACCTCAGGAGCCACGACCAGGGGTATGGATCCCGAGTTCTTTTAAATCTCCCATCCCCAAGCCTTACCCAAACTGGTCGATCGAGACTACAAAACCATTGTCCTATCGTGCCTTTCGATATGGTCCCAACTACAATGTCACAATGGGCCTTCGATCCATTCCTCACGAGGAATGGATAGAGTTGGATGATCGATTCCCTGAATACCACAAGAACAAGGCTGCTCGTCTCTCTGAGCGCATGGACAAGTGTGTTAAAACACATCCTGATGCGTTCGACGCCGCAATTGAGCTCTTGGACGAGCTTGTGCAATACTTGCCGGCCCGCTACCCTTCCATGTTTGAACGAACTCCTGTGGGAATCAGGAACAAATGGTCCGGCGAGAGCTTCAACATTCTGGAACGTCCTCTCAAGGAAGACCCGATGGCTATATGTGCTCGGCTCGTGCAGGACGATCTGGCACTCATGATAGAACGGCCTGATGGCCAGTATTATCTCCTCGCCGGAGCCATTCTTCTAGCTGGGTTTTGGAGAATCAGTGACAAGTTCGGCATGTCTCTTCCGGAGATTCACACCTCCGGCAACGTCCCCCACTTCCGAGAAAAGCTCCAGACTGGCATGACCAAGTTCTTCAAGCGCCTCAAGTGCGAGACTATTTACTGCCGCAACAACTACTTCATCCAAGTCGACGACAGTCTTCCTTGGAGCCACAGCATCGGAGACGAAGACAGCCCCGCCGTCAGCTGGAGCACAGCCCAGAAGGACAAGGCGATCGAGAACCACTTCTTCCGGTCTGAGCGGCAGTCCCTGCGAAGACTGCCCAAGACAGGGGCTGTATGCTTCACCATCCGTACCTACTTCCACCCAGTGACCGACATTGTACAGGAGGACTATGTTCCGGGACGGCTGGCTAGTGCGGTCCGCAGTTGGGACGACGATGTTGAGAGATACAAGGGCAAGGACAAGTATGGAAAGGTTCTACTGGAGTATCTTGACAAAGAGCATGAGAAGCAGATGGAGCGAGGGTTAGACTTGCAGCAGGAGAACGAGGTGAGGCAGTACCCTTGGTAGAATTGCATGAGATTGAGTGGCTGGGGCTGGGACGAACAATTTACAATTAGCAATGCATATTTTTCAACCTTGAGAACTTAGTTGGCAGCATGCTGGAGGCTAGCAAATCTGGTTGTTTCAATCTTTGCCTCTTCAGTTTCTTTGTGCACATCATGTAGACACTATCCCTGGTAATACTCGGCAGTATATCATTCGGATTGAGTACATGTCAAATAGTGGTGAACCGAACAAATATGCCCCTTTGCAGCCTTGACACCACCTTGCATAACGGAGACCGGTGCAGGACAGTCTATGACATGGAAATCAAGAATTACGAGACCTCAAAACTCCATCTGCTCCCTTATCGCTGGATACAACGCTTCGCCAAACCACACGTCAAGGGGGCAATTCAACTCTTTCTGCGCTATTACTTGTCATTCACGTCGACCAGGATCTTGACTTGATTGTCCTTATCGTGGATCAGAGCCATGATGCCATCATTGACAATGTTCTCGAGTTTGATCTTGCGGGTGATCATAATGTCGGGGTTGATAGCCCCTGTACGGCCGTTAGCAATTTGCAGCAGCCAAAAGACGAAGATTCATCATACCTGATCCGAGGTTGTCAATGACTGCTTGGAAATCTTCCTTTTGATACCCAAGCACAGATTTGTATGAGCTTTCCTTCCAAGTAATCCAGTTGGGATTGAAAGGGATCTCCTTCTCCCAGATGGCCACGTTGACAACTGTTCCCTTTGTCTTGACAGCTTCACAGGCGCTCTTGATGCTATACGAATGATGAGCTTCGATCTACATCGCCTAACGGGAGACTCACCTTGCAGGAACGCCAGCGCAGTCAAAGACCACATCTACGCCTCGACCGTTGCTCAGACCCAGAATTCTCTCTTTGACGTCTTCCTTGGTTGGATTGATGATATGTGAGGCTCCGAACTGTGTGGCAAAGTTCTGGCGAGAAGTCGCAACCTCAGAGACAATAATCTCCTCGACACCCTTTGCCTTGAGACATAATATCATGGCCAGGCCAATTGGACCACCTCCGAGAATCAACACGACTGAGTCTGGGTTGATCTCCGGTGCCGCTGCCATAGCATGCCATGACACGGACAAAGGCTCAACTAATGCACCGACCTCGAGCGAAAGATGTTCAGGTAGAGGAAACACATGGGTGGCATTAACGCAGACAGCCTCACTTAGACCACCGCCGCCTCCGCTCAGACCAACGAAACCTCCAGTATGGCAGACATTCTCTGCTCCGGTGTGACAGGCAGCGCAGTGGCCGCAAAAGATGGTAGGCTGGACAACGCAGGGCTGACCAACCTCGAAGCCGGTGATGTCGGGGCCAAGCTCCTTGATCACGCCAGAGAACTCGTGACCAAGCGTGACGGGAATGGAGTCGCCGGTGACAGGATGGGGGTTTGTCGGGCAGAAGTTGGGGCCTCCCAGGTATTCATGAAGGTCGGTTCCGCAGATGCCGACGAATGCTGGAGCAATCTAAAAGCTGGGAGGTGAGCAGCCGGGACCTTGTGCAAGTAACAGCATCAAGACATACCTTGATCTGCCCAGGGCGGATAGCGGGCTCTTCGATCTGCTCAACGCGGATATCCTCCTTTCCGTAGTATCGAGCAGCTCTCATGGTGCTGTAGAATAGAGGTCGGGACTGAGCGACGGGTCCTGAAATGCGAATGTTTCTGGTCAAAACCCGAGGAATTGATGTGAATAGGGATCGTTGCATAATTGAGAGAGTAAAGAACTACAACAAGAACGCGTAAGTCTAGACGCATCAATGTTGGGTCCCTGCATCGCCCTTTTGTATCATGCGCGTCAGAGAGAGTTGGGCGACAAATCATTCCACTCTTTACGTCAGAAGACCGGCCCACTGGTGATGATGGAAGTACACAGTATGTAACCGACAAGGTCACCCCAGTAAACTCGGACCCGATCGTGAGAGTTTGGGGGTCGATTTGGACATAATTGCGTGGCGGGGTTTGATGAGTTCTAGATAGTGTAATTGTCAAGTAAAGTCTCAACGTTCTTGGATGACCGTTATGGTGTATTAGAACCGTGCTGCATCCTGATCAGCATTGCAGGATCTCTAATCTTGGCTCTGTTGTCGAAGCAGAGACACGATGGTGAAGAGGGGGTATTACAGAGCGGCTCAATCGGGTCCGATATCAATGCCACAAAAAGCGCGGATTCCTACAGCAACCTTTCCATCATCACTGGCACTTTTTATCAATCAATTCTACCGTCCGGCCGACTTCGAATGCGGGGTGCATGGAGCATGAAACACGGTCTTCATCTCTAGGCTTTTCTGTTAATTCGCACCGCGTTTTGTTGTAAAGCTTTGCGGGGGTTCGGAGAATGTGGACAAAGCGAAACGTCGATCGTTTGGCCACAGAGAGTACACACGTCGTGAAGCTAGGTGCATGAGTTTCTTGGACCAGTCAATGGTTGGGTAGGCAGTATAAGACTGCCATGGACGGACATTTATCTCCCGAGAAGCGTTCCATTAAATCATGTCCAGATATCATGCTAAGGAACAGCAGGACAAGAGTGTGAATCTTGAACCCCCGTCCAACAACCCCCCAAGCACAACTCATCTGACCATGTGGTGTGAGGCTGACTGGGAAACAGGGCTGCAGTCACGTTACGACGCAGTACAAATCGATTCCTGATGATGGCTAAGATTTTGTCTCAGCATGCTTTAGATACTGGCGTGTCCGGTTTCTAAAGATGAGTACTCGGGCTTATGTGATGATAGATGCATGGGTTGCAATCCATTCTCTGCAATTCAAACGTTTGTTGCTAGCTCACTCGACCAGGTGGTTGTTCAAGTCAGCAAGCTGTGGTGGTCTCTCGAGGGTCAAAATAAGTTTCGATCTGATTCCAAGGGCCACTCTGGGAAGCGCACACTGCTTGTTCAACATCATAGTGTAAAATCAAACACATCCTGAGTCATTATCGTGGACCATGCAAAGGCTATATGTGCTATTCATCTATCTCCGTAATTGTTTAAGCATTGATGAAGTTGGCCAAATAATCACCCTTGCCCAGAGGGACACCCTTGGCTCGCAATATCGAGTAAGCAGTAACCAGATGGAAGAAAAAGTTGGTCTGGCTGTGCACGAAAATAGCCTCCTTGACAGTAACCTGAAGTGTTCTTCCTCCCGTCACACTATCGTGCTTGTTAATAAAGTTACAGACTGGTAACCGGGGCCTTGGGTTATACTCACAGATCGATCTGCGTATCCTCTCGCGAGTTCACAGCATCCGGCTTGACGGACTCGACAAGTTCCAGCGTCTTTGCAATACGCTTACGGAGGTCCCCAACGGTCTTTTCATCATCTTCGGTGGACTTGACTTCCTCTCCGGTTAACCGCCCAATGGCGGTCTGGACAGTCTTGCTGATAACCTGGACCTGGAAAGTCAATGGGCGCTGGTCGTCGATAAGTCGAGCTTCAGGAAACTCCTCATCTGCGTTTAGGCCCTTTTCCTTGGCATACTCCTCGGCCTTTGCAAGGACATGATCAAAGGTTTTGAGGCCCTTGGTGAAGGTTGGGACGATAACGTCGTAGAGGGAAGTTCCAGGCATCTTGTTGAAGGGGTGGTGGTTTGAGGTGTAGAGCCTTGTTGAGTAGAGGTGTAGTTGGTCTGGGCTATACCAAGCTTACAAGAACCAACATGTGAATTTATATATGGATTTCATTCTCATATACAAGACAATGCCAGGCTGGATTATTAATGTCTAATATTCGCAATCAACGCCATTTCTCTCGTATTCGGTCGAGGCAGATAACGACAGGCTACGGATGTATGTGATATTCTAGCGGTCAAGATTCCCGCAAGGCGGAGCGTGGCCGATTGAAATTCCCGCATCGATTATTACCGTGGGATTATTCCTAACGTTAATACTAGAAGAAAGAAGAGAAGAAATTCTTTGATGTCGTGATGATTCCGTGATGCGGGGGTGGATTGAGATGGCCCAGATCCAACATCGCGTCATCTGCAGGTACATGGTGCACTGAGGAGAAACTGATCCGACTGTTGCAATCTAGACTATCCAATGATTGCATTTGGAGGCTGGATAATCTACCTACTGATGTCTCGGTTGTCTTTCTTACACCTTGCGACACGAAGAACATGCTGGGTAAACAGACTAGTAGTGTATTTCTAACGGGAATATTGGTTTGAAATTAATATACTTGGACAAACTTGAATCTTGTTCTTGATAAATCCGTCTTCCAAATTAGCCCTGCTTGCAGTAGGCCGGTACATGTACAGCAGGATGCAAGCAAATATCTAATGACTGACACTTCCTTAGACGTCTCATATACAGCACCTACTTGATATGACTCTGTCTATTCATTGTGATCATTCATTCACATTGACGATCCTATGCGTCGAACGAGGGAATGAAATCTCTGTCTGATCCTAAATCCGGTTGCAACTTCAGATATTCTCCGGTTGTTGTGCTTGAAAAAAAGCATAGATAAGGAGCATCGGGTTGAGCTGCTCAAACAGCGATCGTCTAAACAGCTGGTTAGGTCATGGAATTAGCATCAGTCTAAAATTGTAGTTCACGTCATGAGCCCCGCGGGGCATCTAATCTCATACAGAAGAGTAGGATCGAGGATCGCTCGAACACCGGCCCGCTAAGATCATGCTCGTTCGAAGGAGCCTAGCCTTCTGCGCTTACGTTCCACGCTTTCTGTGCCAACTTCTCCTTTAAACTCTTAAAATGTGATTTTTGGAGCTCCTAGGCCACCACTCTTTATTAGCAAGGTTAATCTCTACAACACCAGATCTAGCGGGCATTTTCTGTGACAGAAGACTTCATAGACAAAGTGTAGGAGACTTCAGCTACAGGTCAGCTAGCAAACAAACAAGGAGAGAAAATGAGAAGAGAGGAGGACGTTGGAGATATATCAGACACAAGATTGGCAGAAACGAAGGGGGAGGAATAAAATTTCAAAACAATTCTTCTCGTCATGCTGCTCAGGCCGGAGGAGTAGCTATCAAGCATCCATACTCAACCGAGTAATCGGGCATCCACGAAGGAAAATTTTGACTTCCTACCATTGCATACCTTATACTAAAGCTATATGCTTGATATGTCTCTTAGATGGACTAAGTCGCAGTGAATGATATCGTCTCGGTTGCCATATGTGGCCCAGTGTCCCGGCTATATACGAGACATATGTTTGTTTAGAGAATGAAATATCTCGTGCTTATCAACTCTATTATAGTTGAGGACGATGAATCTGACCCTTTCTATTTTGAATGCTTACTCTCTTGAAGTTTACTGTGCTGGATATTTTTCTTAGCATGTCACCTGTTTGGTGGCTTGATTTGCCGATTACGTGCCTTTGAAATCCAATCTGAAGGTAAGCTTGTATTCAAGACTGTACTGATTAAAGCTATTCAAGATCAAATCAAAGACTGCAAAGTCAAGTATAAAATGTAATTCTAATCGTTGCATAACTATATAAGTCGTAAAGAGTGTATCTACTTAAGTCTAACTAAAACATTACTCGTTCATAAGCATCCCCAACCCTCCCCCATATATCCTTAAAAGTACCATATCCGTTATATATATTATATCCAAAATCGCATTATAAACGTAATCGCCATCGCTCCTTAGTAGGTATAGACCTGAGAGCTGCCGAGGTCGCCGAACTGGCCGGAGCCGAAGGGGTTGGAGGGAGACTCCGTAACGGCCTGACCGTTGACATCAGAAACACCGAACCAGGCAAGCTCCTGACCGTCAACAACAGTGACAACAGCAAAGGCGGGAGCGGGCTCGGTGACATGACCCCAGGAGACCTTGAAGCTGGAGCCAGAGGTGCAAGGCTCGTTGGACCAGCTCTCAGTGGCAGCGTTTGAGCCAGGCATGCGGATGACAGTGCATCGCTCGGTCTTGCCGTCGGCCTCAATGGCAAAGTTGTAGTCACAGCCGGAGTTGTCCTCGCTGCAGTAGCGGGTCATGTCCTTGACCGCCCAGGTCTTGCCTTCAACGGGCTTGGGGTCGGAGTAAGCACCAGGAGCTCCGGGAGTCTCGGGCACATCGACCTCCACAGTAGGCTTGGGCTGAGCGACGACGGTGGAGGAGCCGACGGGGTAGGTGAAGTAGGAAGAAGGGCAAGATCCAGGGTGAGCTGGGTTGCAGCCACCAGGAATGCCGGCAATGGATGTAAAGGCAGGCTGAGTCTGAGTGCTGGTAGGCTTCTCAGTGCCGTATGTGAAGTTGGAGGAAGGGCAAGATCCGGGGTGGGCAGGGTTGCAACCGCCGGGGATCTCAGTGGGCATGGGGAGGTTCAGATAAGCGGTGGCACTGGCACAGTATTCGCGGTTGCGAGCGTTGTCCTCTCCGACGCAGGCAGTCAGGGTGCAAGAGCAGGCAATCTCAGGGGTGCCATTGACGATGCATAGCTTGTAGGCATCCTGGCAAGGGTCCTGTCTCTTGGAAGGAGCAGCCGAGGCTGCAGAGACGGCGGCGAGGAGGAGAGCGAGGTTCTTGGAGACCATGATGGCGATGGTATGTTTTGAGTAGTGGTGGTGTAGGGGTAAAGGGTTGGAGTGATTGGAGTGATTGGAGTGATTGGAGTGAGGATAGTGAGATGAGATGAGGTGAGATGAGGTGAGATGAGTAGTGATGATAAAAAGATTGATTGAACAGAAACATTTACGACTTATATAGAAGATATCGAGCATAGAAACTGACGAGAGAAAATACTAAGGCTGTTCAATGTCGATCAGGTGAAGTCTAAACCCGCACTCTTGATCACCCCCCACAGTAAAGGATTAAAAGGTCCAATACGAGAAAGACAAAAGGACTAATGAAACCTTGCGGAAACGATTGACAGTTGGAAAACGAGCCCCAACAGCCTCGGGGTCTCCAGAAAACACCCATCAGAGCCTCAGTCTCACTCCACACTCCAGCCCATTGGACAACAGGTTGGGCCCTCATATGGCGTTTGTATGCAAGATCGACAGTGGTTACAGTCCGGTTAATTGTTAAACAAGCGGGCCCTTACTTTGGGAATACCTATCGGGGGGGGGGCGACAGGCCGAATCGTCTGGGCAACGGACATTGACGAGCAAAAGAAGCAGAATTGACGTCAGGACCATGCCGAGAATAGAAGCACTTTGAACCAAAACAGACTGAATCCGTTCCTTCTTCTCCCTCTTTACTGGACAATGGCCCGATCGCCCGGCCGAGTCTTCAGCGCCGAGACCTCCCTCTGGCCTCCCAGCCACCAAGGTCGAGGAGAGCTAAAGAGAGGCTCCGCAAACACAAGGGACTTGACATCACCAATGGGCATGGGGACCCTCTTCAGCTGGTTCAGCATCAGCGTTACTTGATTCAGATTTTAGCATCAAGTTCTTTCTTTTCGGGACAATCCGAGTTGTATATAGAGATATGGACAAGGCAGAGACATGGGCAAGGCAAAGACATGGGCAAGGCAGAGACAGACGGGCCATTGTGTCTTGGAACTTGCCTCTGACATGGGGCTGTCCGTCTCTCTCTGTGAGTAATACAAGATACTAGGCCTTTGCTTTCTTTCCAGCTAGGGCATTGAGATCTCGGCATCGCCATTGATGGTCAAAATGAAGAATCAAGATTTAATCAACTGTATATCCACGGGGCTGGACATCTCCCGACGCCACTCCAACCAACCCGTTCTCCATTATTAGCAGGTCACCAACAGACATGACTCGAGCCCATCCAAGTCTGCTTTTTGTTCACTATTCCCATCTCTTTCCCTCCTCCAACTGCTCGTGTCATCGACATTCTAGAATCTGTATGTAGGCGCTTAGGTCAATGCATCTACCTCTTATATCGCATCGCACCTCTGCTTCGATTGTAACGTTAACTTTGGCGAACTATGTATTTTCTCGGCCATCTATTCCATCACAGTCACTCGTCAATGTTTCTATCTCCTGCATCCAATCTCGATGAACTACTCTTTCTAGAGAAACAAGTAAACCCTATCAGGCCAAGCATCGATTTGGGTTCACAGGAAGAGGCTGGGAAGTAAATACGAGAACTAACAACGAAGAATCGCAAAGTTGACGTGTCGATTATCACCCCATCAGATTTTTTTTAGGTTTTTTATCTAGTTGCCTAGGCTATTATCTCGAATCCTGGTTTTGAGGGGTTGGATAAATAGTTCATCTTCTTAGTAAGTGTTGTTGATCCCCCAACCTCGTTCTAACTTAACTTAAACGTCTAAACACAAGCTACTCTAAACTTAGATTCAATATTGCAAAAGAGCCAGTACCGTTGCCTATTCTCTCCCTCCAGACACTCCAAAGTCGTTCCACTATTCTTGGCTATTGTGCTCGAAAGTGGCAGGTTTGTCACATATGTAGCCGGATTTCACCAAGTGCTTGAACGTTTGAACGTTTGAACTTCTCATACTTGAGGGGACCCAGTCCAACTTCGATCATTTTGTGCAATGCTACCTCCTCATTTTGAGCAATTAGCAAATGTGAATTGCACGTGGCTGTGAGCTGCCAACAACAGCTTCTAACCAATCCTCAATCCCTACTATAAAATTCCGACGCAGGTGCAAAATCTATACAGGTCAAGAGAAGACCTCTACACTATCTCATCCAGAGTACAGTATGCTACGAGCATCGCTGAGGTATTGGCAGTCATGGCGTTCAATATTGGAGGCTTGGTGAGGTTTCAGAGCAACATGGTATCGCTGGCAAACCCAAAAGTATTTAACATACCCTTGAGAGTCTATATCAGTTTGTCCTATAGCTTGTCCTAATTGCAGTACATAATATGAAATTTAGTTTTGGATCCCAATCTACCATTAGGCCGTGGAGGTATCCATCCAGTTCATGCCCCGGTCATATAACATTGCTTAGACGAATAACTATTTCCTGACAGAAATGCCAGTAGGGGTCCAGTTCGGTAGATGCTGTCATCATCATATACGGAGGGTGTTTTCGGCCCTGAGTCCCTCTAAGATTTCGAGGATTCTGCACCATCAAACTCACAGTCCCAACACGATGTGAGGATCATAATTCTCGCCGAGGTAAAGAAGACAGATTCCCCTCTTGCCCTAGACTTTCTTTAAACTGTCGATTTCGACATCAATTGACCTTTGATAATATCAGGTATCCATCAGAACCGTCGCCCGTCGCCCGTCGCCCGAAAACAATCTCCAGCTACAGAGATGAAGACGACACTTCTCCTTTCTCTTGTATCGATTACTTTCGCCCTTCCTATAATTCCCCCTGGTCGCATCGATGTCAGTGGGAATTTCAGCTCCAAAGACTGGAACGGAACATACGCTCAGGCCAGCCGGGCCCATCCGAAAGAGACGAAGAAGCTGGTCGACGAGTTCATTGCCCTGGTGAACAAGACAGACACTCTTATCTTCAATACAAGCATCAGAGACTTTGAAGCTGCTCGACAAAGGGCCATCCAGAAAGGTCCGTCGAAAGAGTCGAAATTGAACTGGGAGTCAGACAACTGCACCAAGTCTCCCGATTCCCCATTCGGATATGACTTTTCAGCACCCTGCCGGCGCCATGACTTTGGCTATAGGAACATGAACTTGCAGGGCCGCTTGAGTGTCGAGAATTGTCATCGTATTGACGATGTATTTGGGAAAGAGTACGTTTGATTTTGGCACACAGCATCCATCACCATGTCAGCTAACTTGGTTCTCTTGCAGTATGGAACTGGTATGTGAAGGGAGGAAGCAGCCGAGTCGCGGATGGTGTCGAATAGTGGCATTTGTGTACAAATACTCGCCGAGGGTCTGGAGAGCTATACATGGAACGTGGAAACCGGATCAAGGAAAACACGTCCATGAGTTTGTGGCTGCTATCAAAAGGCTCAGGCTGCCTGATCATGAGGATTGAGTGACCGGTATTGGAATCATCCGCGGCGATATATGAGCGTCCTTTGATATGTAATAGGTATAGGGGCGAGGAACAAGTCTATGTTTGATGCCTAGCGGTCCCTGTGCTGCTAGTCGTTCTTCTTTTATACGGTCTACACCTGCATTACCAGGCCTATATAATATAACGAAGGTAATACTTGAATCACGCCTTCCATTTATAACATCAGGACTGGCCTTACAGAACATGTGACAGTATCGCGACGGATAGACAAGGTGGACGACTCCAAGAAAAAATACCAAGTGTCCCTCCAGGACTACGGATTTGGTGTGGACGATCCGCATAGTGAACTTTAGGGGTATGGTCGTATGTGAAAGCTTTCAGTTAGTGTTGAGCAGGATCATACGTAGGATGGTCTTGTCAGATCGTTCGAGGCGTTGGCGATATGTACGGATATTTTCACTTTCAAGCAAGGACTTTTGAATTGATGAGACCCCCATGATTCATTGGGCTCCATCAGAGGGTTCTCATACTCTTCTGAGTAATAATAGCCGCCTCTCTTTTCCCCGCAGTCCCCGCATGCTTCATCACTCTCACTCCTGTCATCCCCTCAAGTCTTTTCAGTAATACCTAAGATACCTCCAGAAAGACTCTATTCAAACCTCATTCTCCTTCCAATCATTACTCTTCCGAAACACCCACCACAGCATGTCAGATCTTGAACAGTCCCTGAATTCTTCCAGCGTTGAGGAAACGTTGTCGACTTATAACAAGTGGGCGGGCAGGTACAACGATGATGTCGACAAGGAAGAGTACGTTGCACCTGAACTCGCCAGCGACTACGTGGCGAAACATGTCGGGGCCCGTGATATCGGGACGGTCAAGATCCTCGACGCTGGGTGCGGAACAGGTCTTGTCGGGAAACACCTTGCCACGCGTGGAGCAAAGAACCTCGATGGCATTGACCTTAGCCCAGAGATGCTCAGAATCGCACAGCAGACCAACATCTATACGTCTTTGGAGGTGGCAGACATGTCCCAGCGTCTTGATATACCCACCGAGTCCTACGATGTCGTTGTATGCGTCGGCACAATGACTCAGGGCCATGTAGGGCCCGAAGCTTTCGATGAGCTGGTGAGAGTTGTCAAGTCTGGAGGGTTCATCATCTCGACAGTACGTGAATCTGTCTGGCGAAAGAATGGCTACGAGAGCAAGGTGCAGGCTCTCGATGAGGCTGGCAAGGTGAGGATTGTGAGTGATCGATTGAGACCACAGAGGATTGGGGCTGGGGTTAATGCAGTTTTTATTGTGTTGCAGGTATTATAGTTTAGTTGGAGGGACTCGAGGGAGTTGGAGATGTTTTTAACAGCACCATATGGTCTTTTCTAACAGCCAAACATGTGTTGGTCATTGAAGAAAGAGTCTATATTCTATCTTGTTCTCTTAAATAGATCAGGTTTCACAGGAGAATGGTGCGAGAATGACGATTATAAACCGCCGGGAAGAAAGGTTCCCACAATTATCACAGTCAGTTTCACAAATGCATGGCAACGTCCTCTCTATCTCATCCGGTATTAGACCCAAACGTTGTGGTGCCAGGATGGATCGATGGAGGTTCCCAGCCACACATATCTCCCGACTGTGTAACTCAACCTCGTTGAAAGCGCAACGGAGAGGACGGGAACCAAGAAATTAGCATAACATGCTAGTGGACAGCATTAGCCATTCAGTTACACAGTCCAATCCATTGCGGATACTGTGCAACACCGTGTCCCATCAAGTTCCTCAACTACTTGACAGGTAGACAGACTATTATCCTCTGCCTGTGGAAAATCCAGGCGGCTGGGAGATCACCAACACCTTCTGTAGCACACTGGGCTGAGCCCTCTATAAATGTGGGCGTATGAGAGCATGACGGGTCCTAGGTGGACAAACAGGGATGTTAGGGACCACCACTGTTTTCCAGTACTTGGCACTACCAAAAAAAAAAACCCCCCAGCCTTGAGCCTTGAGTGCATGACAGCACAGCATAGCCCAACCTCCCAACCTCCTTTTCCAGCCAATTCTTTTTTTCCTTCTCCCCGTCTCACGTTCACCCTGTTTAATAATTTCCTAATCAAGGTGTAAGAGTTGCTATTCCTCTGGATGCTTTCATCCCTCTCTTCAACATTTTCTGAATAGTACTTGTACTTCTGTTTGTTCCACTTCATCTTTTGGCCGTGGCGTGTCTCAAACACTCTCAATCCCCATTCCAGTTTCCCCTCCTCCCCAACCAAACCCACCATCATGGCCATGGAAGCACCACAACAGCGTTATCACACTCTCGAAGACCCAGGCTTTCCGCGAAGTGCCCGCGAAACTCGTGAGCAGGCCAGGGCGGCTCGGAATGGCTCCAGTCCTCGCTACCGTCGAACGCAATCCCCAGGGGCTGAGGACGATTATCGCTTCGGAAATGAAGAAACTCGCTCCCCGACGTCTGACGTGGCGCTGCAAGATGCCATGGTCGCCCAGGCACAGCCGCAACAGGTGCGTTTCCGTTCTCTTGTCCTGCTGTCCGACAATGTCTGATCAGTGGTATTTATAACAACAGCGAGTCGTTCCCGTCAACAACATGAGCCGTGGCAGTGGCCCCCGCAGACAGCCTCCTCCCAACGGCATGCCCACCAAGAACGGCGGTCCTTCCATGCCTCCAGGCTACCCTGGCCCTCCCATGGAAGACGGTTCTCAGCCTCAACCTCGCGAGGGTGGCCGTTACCGCCGTCACGCACGCCGTCCTTCTGATGCTGAACGTCCCAGCGGCCCCTCGGGTTCTCCCCAAGGTCCAGGAAACCCACAGCAGAACCGCATGTCCCAAGCCATGAACGACTCACCGCCGCAGCAGCAGCGACATCCTGCTCCTCCCCGGGGCCTCTCCGTTCCCGGCCCAGACATCGACCGCATCAACAGCCCCAGCATTGCCACTAGCGTCCTCCAGCCCCTCGAGAAGAAGATCCACGAATACGAACACCTCATGGACGAGGCAAACACACAGATGTCACAGCTCGACGATGAGATCCGATCATTGCAGGAGCGACGACGTCTTGCCGAGGAAAGATTCGTTGAGGCAAAGACCAAACACGACGAATACGAGCGACAGCACATGGATGTAGGCAGAGCGCTGAGGGGAGAGATAGAGAGGGAGAGGGCAGCACCACCACCACCCCGACCGATGCCACGAATGGACAGCATGGACAGCTTTGATCATCGCCCAGCAAGCGTCCAGAGCTCTATCCAAAAACCAAAGGGACGAAGCATGCTCCGGATGAGCCTCTTCAACAAGAGCTCCTGACTACCCTGGAATTGCTGGAAAGCAAGGTAATGATTGATGAAAAGGGGCAAAGAAAAAAGATGTTTTCACGGTTTTTCATATATTGGGTACATGATGCTGACGACTTGATGTGTTTTTTGAGATTTAGGA
>JABFEV010000710.1:0-18368 GCA_013618395.1 Fusarium domesticum | reverse complement strand
GGGGGAACGCTGGTGAATGGGAGAGGCAGGAGCCCAGGAGCATTGGGCTGGGGGGGATAGAGCCTTGATTCTTGAGGGGGACCAGGCGGACCATTGCCTGCGTTGCGGCCACTTGCGTCTTGTAAGGGCCTGGGCATCTTCCGCTACTGTTGCTGTTAGGCTAGTGATAGTGGACCAAGCCATTGTGGCCCATGAGTCCCCATTGGATGTTTCTCTCTCTCGCGGCCTGTTCACTAATAATAAGGGGCGTGTAGCTCGTGCGCCCGAAGCTGCGCAAGGTCTTAGTCCGTACTGGGATGGATTTTGTTCCTCTCCTCGCCAGTGGGCAACGCCCTGACCTGGAAATTGGATAAAGGAAAAAAGGATCTGGGGTCCCCCTGGACGGTCGAATTTACCTGGGACCATGCCAGGGGATTAATTTCAGGGGCAGCGTCTTTTTTCGTAACGACTCAGGTACCGATGGGTGATGGACTATTCGCGAGCTTGATGAGAGGAATTTCATACCAATGAATTGTAAACATGTGCTGAGCCCCTCAATGCTCGGCTCATTCGACACCTTTTCTACCCATAATCATTACGATTTTAATACTTCCCCTGCCACGGGGGCTCCCGAGAAACATTGCATCGCTTCCGCAACAGCGTCTCTCTCCCAAGCAAATTGAATAAAGATGGTGATTGGCTCTAGGTGGGTTGGTGGAGCCGCACCTCATCCTGCTGGCCCTGTTTGCCCTCCTCCAAACTTTCCATTTTAGCAGAAAGGCTATCAGCAACCAGAAATTACATGCAAATCTTACGAGAAGGATGATACTAAATAGTGCAACGAGTAGTGGAAAGCTCTGCTACACCTGAATTTTACTACTCTCTGGCAGTTTGGCGACCCCCAATCATTGTTAGTTTCACTATGTTATACATTGTGTCTTTTTCTAAAGGGATTGCCCATGCTTATGTCTACCCAACTTCATAACTCAAACGACATATGAAAGTCGGTGGGTTGAAGCGAGAGGATCACCCATTTCCACGGGCTCTTATAGAGGCCAAAGCGCAGTAATATCGCAACATGGTTCACGGATACATACACGGGCCAGCAGGCTTATACAATGTGCAGCAGTCCACAACAGCAGCAAAGCCTCAATCATCCTCGGTATGTACTACACCACCCACCACACAAGACAAGGCGAGGACTCGACAAAACGGTACCGTGCTTTCACGACAGGCTACAGCACAGACTGCCGTCTGCGGTTTCTGGTCGCTGCAGTAGCGAGCATGCAGTGGAAGGGGGGCTGACAGCTAGTTCCCCCCAAAGGTTCCCCCGAGGGTTGAGACTCTCAAGTTTCATATCAGTCAACCCCTGCTCATTGTTGAAGAGTTGTCGGGGAGAACAAAGCAAATCCGGGGCGGTGATGAAGAAAAGAATTGTAAAACGGTGGCAGGCCTGTCCTGATTTTGTTTTTACCATATCTGGCACAACCTCTTCTTGTGCGTCGACTCATTTTCTCCTTTCCTTTCTTTCTTTCTTTCTTTTTTTCTTTCTTTCTTTTTTCTCTCTTTTTTTTCTTTTTTTTTTTTTCTTTTTGGATTATTGCATAATTTTTCAAGAATATTCTCTAGTCAATGCTCATTTTGCAAGGAGCAATCTTAATGTGCTAGGATCTTTGCTAAGATGCTCCACCAGTGTCACCAGCCTCGCGGTCAATTCACAAATAAGATGAGACCTGAATTTAGCACACTGGCCGAAGATTTCTGGATAGGAGTGCTCTTATCCTAAATCGTCCACATGTACTCCGTAGCAGAGACGAAGATGATGCACTCCTGGGTAAATATGTACCTCAACCTGCCCAGCGCGTATGTTGGTACATGTACTCCGTACCGCTACGTATACTATGTATTGTAGACGGTGGAGTTGCTCTTCGATATTCACATCCACGAGAAAGAGGAAATCTTTTGTTTCGACCTCTTTCCCACCTGTCAATGCACATGAGCTTCTTCGTCGATCATGGATGGACACGACTTCAACACCCCATGACGCCAGTTCCGCTTGTGGGCTGATACGCATCTTCATCAACATGGTTCAAGCCAATTGATCTTTTCAGTGCGCCAAGTCTGCCTTGAGTTTAGCGTGTTTATTTCCGAAACTGTGCGGCTTTCAACATTGTCTTTAAACCAAAACGATCATCATTAATCAAGCTTCTGGGCTGTGAGAAGTCAGTCTTTGGGCGTCACGGGAAGAGTCAGAAATATACCTCGTATCAAAACTCTATTACAAGGTTTTATGTTGTTCGAGATATATGGGCCTTGTTCACGAAGCCTCAAAGCCGACATAGACGAGTACTGGTCCAATGTTTCAATTGAACCAGGATAGTAACGTGTTGTTATATACAACAACCTTTGTACTCGTAAGTAAGAAGTAGGAATCTTACATCCTGCCTGCTTGTCGAACACACATTGCAGTCCATTGACACGTATGGATCATCGCAACTATATCCGTACAAGCCGATTTTTTTTTTTTTTACCTCAACTTCCATACTAAGACAGCCTCTACTCTCCATTCATATCTTGGATCGCAAGTTGACCAACCACCAACCTCTTCTGTTTGTCTATATAACCTTCCCTACTATCACACACATTCATGGCTTGGGGTTGTTCCAGCCTAGTCGTCCATCCCCATGCCTACTTACCTACCTATTCAGTCGTATAATTTCCGAATTTCCTTTCTGTTTTTCCTTGGGTAGTATTCTGGGAACCCCCATCCTGTTTTTTGCATACAGCAACAGATTTCATCGCTACTTCAAGGATAGTTCTCGACTGATGCTAGCTTACGTCTAGTCCAATTGCAACAACACTCATTTTCTCGTGAACTTTGACTTTTACACATTTTCCCTTCTTCACTCGACCCAGGTAAAACGTGTCTCTTCGCTTGAGCAAGGCTGCTCATTGAAGTTTTATCATCCTGCGTGGCTTGATCACTAGTAACATGCCTCAAGTTCGAAGAATCTCAGACACTCACATCGCGAAGAAACTTTCAGCCAACCTTTGGGCTGTTTTGCTCGAGATGTTACATGAGCCTTTCAATTTTCGATCCGTTCCAACGTTATCGTACCCAATCCTACAGCTGACGATGCCACTTTAAAATGTGGCTCGTGTGAGGCTCAAGCACAGCCACATTGCTGAGGTAATCACAGCAATTCCACCAGCAATCCGAGCGGGGGAAAAACAGATTAAAAGTCGGCTGCCCGAATCACGTGGTCACGCTCACACAATCGAAAAATTCCTCTCCACGGGAGTTACGACGTACCATACGTGCCTCGCAAATATCATCACGAGCGCCGGCCGAGTCTTTAAGCACAACGCCTTTGTAAGGCTGCGATCAATTTCGGATTATCCCCCAACTTTCCTCTCTCAGCCAAGTATCTTGTAGAGGAGGTTGCCCAGCATGGTATGTCTCTTCCAACAAAGCCCAGGACTCCATCCCTCATCCACAGAAGCCCTATCTTGAATAATTTACCCCTCCTCACCAAGTCGTTGTCCGGTGTCTCGATACTAACTCAAAGACTTTTGTATAGCCTCCTCCGCCGCATCAAAAGCCTGAGAATGTTCTCAAGCGCGCCCATGAACTCATCGGCGTTGGTCAGGCTTCCGCCGCCTTGAACCTCCTGCACGAACACATCACCAACAAGCGATCTCGAAATGTTCCCATCGCCGCTCTGGAGCCTGTGATGCTCCTCCTCGTCGAGCTTTCCGTCGAGCAGAAGAAGGGAAAGCTTGCCAAGGACGCCCTCTACCAGTACAAAAACATCTCTCAAAACACAAATATTGCGACTATCGAGGTTGGTTCTTTTTGACCCCACCCGACCTGCTTGCACCCGTTGCTAACAGATACCCCTCAGCTTGTCCTCAAGAAGTTCATCGAGCTCGCCGTCCAAAAGGTTACCGCTGCCCAGCAAAAGGCCGATGAGGTTCAAGAGAGTATCGATGCTACCGCCGCCACTTCCAGCGTCGATGATCTCGAGGCCATCGAGACTCCCGAGTCCATCCTTCTTGCCACCGTCTCCGGTGAGCAGTCCCGAGACCGTACCGACCGAGCCATCGTCACCCCCTGGTTGAAGTTCCTCTGGGAGGCGTACCGAACCGTTCTCGACATTCTCCGAAACAACGCCCGTCTGGAGATCCTTTACCAGAGCACTGCTATGCAGGCTTTCGATTTCTGCCTCAAGTACACCCGCAAGACCGAGTTCCGAAGACTTTGCGAGCTTCTCCGCAACCATGTCCAGACTGCCGCCAAGTACTCCTCTCAGATGCACGCCATCAACCTGAGCGACCCCGACACCCTCCAGCGACACTTGGAGACTCGTTTCCAGCAGCTCAACGTTGCTGTTGAGCTCGAGCTCTGGCAGGAGGCTTTCCGTTCCGTTGAGGACGTTCACACCCTGCTCAACCTCAGCAAGCGTCCTCCCAAGAACATCATGATGTCCAACTACTACGAGAAGCTCACCCGAATTTTCCTCGTTGGCGAGAACTACCTCTTCCATGCTGCTGCTTGGTCGAAGTACTACACCCTTCTCCGCCAGTCCTCTGTCATCGTTGCCAGTGGACAGGGCAAGAAGGCTGATAACCCTCCCGCTTCGGACGCTGATCTTGAGAAGGCTGCTTCGTTTGTCCTGCTCTCCGCCCTCGCCATCCCCGTCATTAGCACTTCTCGATCTCGAGGTGCCATGGTCGATTTCGACGAGGCCAAGAAGAACAAGAACTCTCGCCTGACACATCTCCTGAGCATGGCCGAGGCCCCCACTCGAGCCAAGCTTTTCAAGGACGCTCTTTCCAAATCTCTCCTCCAGCGTGCTCGTCCTGAGATCCGAGATCTCTACAACATCCTCGAAGTTGACTTCCACCCTCTCTCCATCTGCGAGAAGATCTCTCCTATTCTGTCCAAGATTGGTGCCGATGCCGAGATGGAGAAGTACATCCTGCCTCTCCAGCAGGTCATCCTCACTCGTCTCTTCCAGCAGCTCTCCCAGGTATACGAGACTGTTGACCTGTCCTTCGTCGAGAGCCTTGCCAAGTTTCCCGAGCCCTACCAGGTTACCCGGGGTACCATTGAGAAGTTCATCATGAACGGTAACAAGAAGGGTGACCTTGCTGTCCGCATGGACCACGCCACTGGCGTCCTGAGCTTCGACAGTGACGTCTTCTCATCCTCCAAGGCCAGCCACAGCGGTTCTGGTGCTGGTTCGGCTGAAGCCGAAACCGGCTCTGTTCAGCGTCTCCAGAGCACGCCTTCCGAGATCGTTCGCTCACAGCTTACCCGTCTGGCCAAGTCTCTCTTCACCACCTGCCACTATGTTGACCCCAGCTTCAACAAGGAGCGTCTTGAGGCCCGTAACGCTGCTCTGGCTCGTGCCAAGGCTGGAGTTGAGCAAGAGCACCTCGATATCCTCGCTCGAAAGGATATCATTCAGAAGCGCAAGGAGGAGGCTTCTGAAGTTCAGGCTCGCAAGGACAAGGAGATTGCTCGTCAGAAGCGTCTCCGCGAACAGGCTGCCCAAGAGGCTGAGGATAAGCGACTTGCTGACGAGCAGAAGGAGCGTGAGGCCAGGCGTCTCAAGGCTGACCGTGACAAGGTCCGCAAGGAGGAACTCAAGAAGCAGATCGCTGATCTCAAGATGGGCGACAAGTCTATCGATGTCGATCTTGAGGATTTGGACAACCTTGACACCAACCGCCTGCGTGCTATGAAGCTTGCCCAGCTGGAGCGTGAGAAAAACGACGTCAACGAGCGTCTACGTATCACTGGCAAGCGCCTCGACCATCTCGAGCGTGCCTACCGTAAGGAGGAGGTCAAGAAGCTGGGTGAGGATTACTCTAAGCAGGTTGAGGGTGATCGTGCTATCTACGAAAAGGTCAAGACTCAGACGCTAAAGGAGGCTGAGAAGAAGCACAAGGAGAGTGTTGAGCTCAAGCACCGTCTTAGCCGACTGGTGCCTCAGTACGAGTCATTCCGTGACTCTCTCCACGAACGTCGTCGTGACGAGTTCGAGAAGCGCCGTCGCGATGCGGAGCGCGAGTTGGAGAAGCAGATCACTATCAGGAAGAAGGAGCACCGTGACCGTAAGCTCCGAGAGAAGCGTGAGCGCGAGGAAAAGGAGCGTGAGCTCCAGGAGGCCGAGGAGCGTGCTGCCCGAGAGAAGGAGGAGCAGCGCGTGCGTGATGAGGCTCGCAAGGAGGAGCTTTCCAAGCTCAAGGAGCAGCGCGAGAAGGAGCGTCAAGAGATGCTGGAGAAGGCTGCTCTACAACAGCGACGAGAAGAGGAGGCATTGGCTCGCCGCAAGGCTGAGAAGGCTGGTGGTTTCGCCGCCCCTGTCAGAACTTCCGAGCCCGCCGCCGAGGGCCGAAGGCCGCCTACCATCGGATCAGGCAAGTGGCGCGAGCGTGAGGCCGCAAATGCCGGTGCCAAGGACAATGTTCCTCCCTCACGCCCTGCTCCAGCGGAGCGAAACGACTCCGGCGAGACGAGCGAGAGGCCTTCTGGCCCCCCCCGCCTGCAACTCGCTGGCGGCAACAAGCCCAGCTGGCGTGACCGCGAAGCGACCAAGCCTGCTGGTGACCGCTCCGACTCTGGATCCTCAGCCCCTCCCCCTCGATTCACTCCCCGAGGTGGTACGCCTCTGGGCCGTGGCGACTCTGGCCGTGAAGACTTTGTTCGTCGTGGTTCTGGCCGTGGTGACAGCGACCGCGACCGCGCATCTCCCGCTCCACCCACAGAGCCCCTGCCTGCCTCGCGTGATGGTGGCAAATGGGTGCCTCCTCACCAGAGAAAGGCTTGAGTGGGAAGCAGCGCGGACGGACATGCATTGTTTGCAATTCGCAATGGCGTTTAATGGATTGGTTGGTTTGCACGAAGATGGTTGTACTCTAGAGCTCAGTAATCGTCGTCTGAGAATTTGAGTATAGGAGAGGTTGGAGGGAGAAAAAGTAGCACATAGGTTTCTATCTATGTGACTGAGCATACGAGTTGCATTGTTCTAAATGTGATATGACTATCTATTCTGACTTGGTTTCACTATCGCGGTGTGCTTCATGGTGATACCGGATGGGAATTATTGAAGTGGTTTAGTTAACGGCCAGTGGATTGGTGGTAACAGCGCCTAACTTCTGAGTCTCGGGGATCGCCATTACAGACACTAATCAACGCTTGGTAAGATCTGCATCGAGATTCCCGGATAATGAAGGCTGTTGTTGGTTAGTAAACAAGAACGCTTACATACGGGAAAAGGGAGAGCTCCATGGAACGGAGCGCTGCTAGTGCAGGGTCTGTAGCCACGGATGGGCCAAATGGATCCAGGTATTCAAGGTCGTAAGAAAGAAGAGATCGAAGCCAACCACCTTGTTGTAGTTTGGTTTAGAATACCTTGTCAGGTCAGGAACGATTCTGAAGCGTCAGGCTTCTGGTCGATGAAGGAGGTGTAGGGTGGTTATGTCGACTTGTCAAGGTTGAGACGGCTTCATGTCATGTCATGTCATATCGGCTGTCGTTGGTCTCTATGACCTGACCTAATGTGTTTTTGTGGTATACTTTCTGCATACTATTCGCTTACCAATAATATTTTTCCTATACTGAAATTATTTCATGGAGTATTATCTAAGATAGTATGTCAATAAATATCATGCGAAGCGAGGTTGTCGTGAGGCTCTTCGTGTTTGTCACGTCACGTGCCATCGATCCAACCAATCGCTTCTCGCCACCTTCGGTAGGTAATCAACCACTATGCCTTTTTCCAACCCTCCTCGAACACTTATCACAGCAACAACTCTTTACAGGAACTCAATGATACGACATCTGGGCCGAAGACTCTGCACCTCCCATAAAAATGTTCGCCTTGGAAAGTCTCTTTTTGCTGGCCGGTATACTAAAAAGGAAACCTTCAGGCAAGTGAGTTCGGCTCGCATCGACGCCACCATTCCTGTCTAAGTCCGGCCTTTGAAAGCGCGGCCAGACCGGCCGGTTCACTTTAGATCCAAGCGACTCGTCACTTTCGACGCTTGGAGCATGGACTCTCAGAGCTATAATCAGTGGGCTCTGTTTTTATTCTGTCTTCCCGTGGAGTTGCTGCCGGAAAGAGGGCATCCAATGACTCCCGCTCAGGAACTAGAACGCAACGCTGGCCCGAGATCCAGAATACACCTAGTTTGGACTCGTCTGGTTATGCCGTCGTGCTCCAGTTTTCGACTGGGCTGCTTTACCTGTTTCGGAGAGCGATGACTTTCTTCTTCAGCTGATTTGTGTTTCGACTAGACGAAGATTACTTTCAAGGTCGGTAGCCATTCTCTGCCTGGATCGCAAGATGGGCACGTTAGAAGCAGCCCGTTACATGGACTAGTAACGCCCCAACTCTACCGCCTTGATCAAGTTTGAATATGCACCGATACTTGTTAAGTGACAAGACGAGGGATGAAATCATCATATACGGACGATACGCCCAGAAAACAGCTTCCATGAGGGTTACCCAAACCATCGTTGCATCATGTCGATCCAGCACATGGCCATCGTTTTCAAAGAGACTTACGGTCGACAGTACCTGACGTGACTTTGAAAGCTCCCGAGTGTACCTGTAGATGGGCCTGCAGATGGACCTGCAGAAGTCCCCGCAGGAAGCATCATGACCATCAAGCCCTCCATCAGACCCAAGTTAAAGGGCTAGATGCTTCCCACAACCGCCAGAGCACCGAAGGTCTTCGGATACGCCTGCTGCCTCTCCACCTGCGCTGGCAACGGCTTCCCTTTTCCGGTGTCGAATACGGCTCCGAGTGCTGGTGCGGCATGGTCATGGCCAACGACACCGCAAAGGCTGACTCTTCCGATTGTAACATGAACTGCGATGGCGACAGCAACAGCAAGTATGATGGTGTTAACCGCATCAACTTGTATGTTGCCAACGATCTCTTGTCTCTGCAGCCTTGTGGATGGAAGCCTGACGCGGTCTCCTTGTCCACAACTTCCACTACTTCAGCCACCACCAGCTCGTCGTCTACCTCCAGCACCTCATCCAGCTCCAGCACTAGAAGCTCTGTCTCCTCCACTGCCTCTTCCGGGTGGTACAACTATGGCCCTGGCAACCCTGTCGGCAAGGTAGAGCTTCCCCTCGTTGGCTGTAACGATCTCAAGGATGGGTTCAAGAACCGCCCCTTTAAGCTCTACGACGCCACCGACAGCCGCCAGTACAAGTCTTACCGGCGATTCCAGACCAACGACGCCTGTGCCGAGGCCTGCAAGGCCCAGTACGATGATTATGTCAATGTCTACGTTGAGAGCCGTAAGCGTCTCTCCGGCAAGAACTATTTTGCCCGCCTCTCTCTCGAGAAGGTCGGTATCGAGTCCCGCTGGTTCAACTTCTTCAATGAGGGCTGGGACACTGCCAACACCAAGTGCAAGGCCCAGTACAGCGACTATCTCGTTGAGAATCGCAACGTTGACATCAACGCTCGCTGCAACAGCTTCGGTAGCGGTTACTAATCGCTCCTCAACGGTGCCTATTGAGGATTCAGGTATTCAAAACTGGCCACGCAGTGTGTAGCTGGGGGTGGGATGGGAAGGATTGTCTTGCCTGATACTGTACTCTTAATCTTTGGGTTTTCTTTTGTTGTATGGTTTGGCATTCACACTCTTCCCGGATTGACTTGTTTGATTAGTTTTAGAGCCACTCGCTAAAAATAGACCTTGTTTTTGTTTAAAACTCTTGATTGACCTTGTCTGGTGATTCACCTGAACGCTGATTTGCTCTTGACTTCGTTGGAATCTTCTCACGAATACAAGACTCGATATACAACCATCGAGCCTCGCCCAGGGTGACAGATTCTAGTCATAAGATAACCTCAAGGAATGGATGAAGACATAGAACAGACTTTGCTTTAGGTTATGCTCATCAACATTTTCAATTGAGAGTATAGTATTGTCAATTAGAGTGTGTATGGACAGTAACGTTAGAATGGCTGGAGACAATTAGCTGTCGGTCACAAAAGAGACAAATCTTACACTACCCTGAAGAACAAGAGTGACGATATTATCCAATTGGACAAAGTACGATAAGTCCTCATTAGTAGGATCTCGACGAGCCTGATTTCGAGATACATGTGTAGGGTAAGCCATCCGGCACATAATAAGGTTGAGACAGCATTGTCCCTCGTGGATCGGCACGTGAAACCAGATCTTGACCCGTAACGTCTCTCATTGAGCTCCCTCCTTATCCTCTTGACTTACCGGCCTCCGTCATCTCAAACAAATTCCCATTCTCTCACGTCTCTTTCAGCACTATGGATCCTCTGGATAAAGTAACGAACATAGTCCTCACCCTATCTCCAGCACAGTGGTGCCAGACCTTCTTCACCCTCTGCACCGCTGTGATTCTTCTCCTCCAGGCTCTCCCACAGGACATTCGCGGCGCCTTTTTCAACTACGGTGCGCGCCGACCTCAAAACGATGACAAGAAGCAGAATGAGACCGAGAGTAGAGACTTGAGAGGTGTGGGTGCGCTGTTGAAGAGCCTGACGGACTACGGGCAAGTACCTCATTCGTGGTTTTTGCACTTTTACATTGTTTCGGTGTCCTCCTCGGCCTTTTGGGCGTGGCAGTACTTGTCAAGAGGCTCAGTTATGAAGACCATGGCCCAGTTGCAAGTTCGTACTGGGACACCATCGATGGACGTGGGGCAGGTCTACATTGCCTGGCTGTTCATGACAGCGCAGGGTTTCAGGAGGTTGTATGAGAGCCTCTATGTGTCCAAGCCGGGATCATCTCCGATGTGGGCTGTCCATTGGGCTTTTGGACTTGCTTTTTACACGACAATGGGTGTAGCCATCTGGGTCGAGGGCTCCGGTATGTTCAAGTCTTAATTGTTCACTGTTGCGCCCACTGACCATCCCCAGGCGCAATACTTGCATCCTGGGATTCACCTCAGCAAAGCTTCAAGATGCCTCGAAAGGTGCCATCAGCACTGGCGCTGTATTTCGTCGCTTGTTTGAAACAGAACCAATGCCACCGATATCTCGCCAGTCTCAAGAAATATACACTACCTAGCGAAGGGTGGTTCGACTACATCGTCTGCCCTCACTACACCTGCGAATGTCTCCTGTATGTGGGCATAGCCTGGATCGCCGCGCCTCCCGGCCGACTTTTCAACACAACAGTCCTCTGTGGACTCTTGTTAGTTGCGGTTAATCTGGGTGCAACGGCACACGGGACCAAGAAGTGGTATCAGGACAAGTTTGGTGTCGACAAAGTGTCAAAGAAGTGGACAATGATACCCGGCGCGTTTTAAAAGATTGGCGGACTCACGGCCCTTTCAGCGCTTGAGAAACATGCCAAGCTTGTTTGCAGCCTGGGACACCTGAAGGACGTCTCTATACGTCAGGCTTGTACGCGTCTGACGAGTATTGCGGCCGTTGGCAAAGTCGCTGGTTGACCGTAGCAAATCCCAGTTGGCGACAGTTTCAGCTGAGAGATCAACGTCCTCCTCGACGTCAGCGATGCCGTGTAGGTAATCGGTATATAGCCGATCAGTCGTGATAAGAAGACTACGTGGTTCCTGCAGAATCCTCCATACGGGATCTGGATCGAGAGCTCCATCTTCCTTACTGCGGTAGAGGTTCAAGCACAGGCTAGCCCCTAGGCTCACCGTACATACGACGGGCCAGTACGCAGCTCCATCCTACGAAGGATGAGCATACCGTCGCGGAACAAGAGTTTATTGTGCATCATGTACTTAACTTATGTGGCATGATGCCAACGCCTGGAGGATACTCATTTATGAGCACGTGATTCGGCCGTTGATGGGGGCTTTGATCAAACAGATGTGCCCACTCAGTGCCCTGTACCGGGAGTGACAGTAGGCGCGCAACTACGGGACTTTCTAACCATGGAGGAAGTGGTGCATCGAGTAGTTTGTTCTTGACAAGATCTGATGGCCAGGTTTGAAGCTTGCGATGAGTGAGGTGCTTCCAACGAGGTCGTGGTGCGGATTTCACCTAAAGCATAACGTTCAGCAATGGGACGTTGGGTTGCTTCGAGAGCCGCACTTTGTCTAGGATCATCTGCTCCTCAGTTTCACTGATAAAGTTCGGGATGTAAAATGCCGTCTGAGGTAGATTGACAATCTTGGCGTGGTCGAGGAATGGGGGAAGAAATATGTCATTGCCAGGATCGTCGCTACTAGTGTCACGGCCGCTGGTGTGAGATGACTCCATGATAAGAGGAGTGCGTTACGAGGTACCTCGGCACGTAGAAATCCTATCAATGATCAACAATGATCGCGTAGATAACCCTGTGGTTGTGGCGACAGTATTGTTGGCAGCGATGAGATTGAGGGGTAACTGGAGGGAGTCGAAATCCGTCTTATAGCCAGGATGCATCAGAATACAAGACAAGGATGAGATGGAACAGAGGTGCTAGAGCCTAGTTATGAAAGTGTGCGTGAGAGCGAGAGTGGGGAATGGAAGAGTGCATTGGAAGGAATATTGGATGCCTGGAATCAGTCAGGTGGGCAGACACGTGCCATCGAGAAAGCTCGGGCAGTCAGTGTGTATAGATTCAATATTCGCACGGAGAGGTATCCATTGATTTCGAGATATTGAAATTGACTAAACGAGATCTACAAACAAAGGCCACGTCGGAGCTAACAATGAGCAATATTGCAGTGATAAGTTAAGTTGGCGGTTATCATTCGAACAGATATTCTGCCTGGCAATAATACGAGGAGAAACTCGGGTTATCCTAGCATATTCGAGCTATTTTTGTAGAAGCAACTTAGCAGCAAGCGTTTTGTCTATCTTCACGCTGAGGTTACATCAAGAAGCTGGTAATCAGTGAGCTCCACTGAGCTCCAGCGACCCCTCAGCGAGTTTCAGCGTATCCCTACCTGGTCCATGTGGCGTTTGAAAGTGGGCCTTTCTTTCCACCTCCCCAGAAAAAGTGCAGGTACATCCACTGCAGTCAGCCGTAAGGTTTCCCGAGTGCACAGTGCGACATTGCTAGCGTCTCTTCGCCCCCTAATCAGCAGCCAATCGCGTCGTGCTGGGCCTACAGTCCTTGGGTTACCAGCAAGGACAGACTCTTCCCTCTCCCATTCTTGACTTGGATCGAAAGGTCACCGTTTTTCATCCTCGAGTCATCTTCCAAATCAAGGTTCACTTCAGCATTTTGAGCCAAAAATCAATCAGTTTTTCAATCGCGCCGCATCTCCAAATCATCAGCATCATCATTTCCATTATCATCTCCACATTGAGTACGAATACGAGTTTTTACCACGACCGCGACTTGTCTTTCCCGACCTTCGAAGCCTCTTGTCTTGCATCTCTACCTCGTACGTGGTAGCCTGTTGTTCCGGCCTTTCGTACACGTCTCCGCCTTCTCGTTCGAGTCCCGCGTCCGCCGGCTGCATATTGTAGCTCACCGTCGAAAGGGGGTTGCCCTTCCGCTTCGACCTCGCGAGTCAATCGCCCCGTCCTTGCCGTTTCCCCATCATCTCCAGGATGGTGGTAGTTACTAGTTCACCTCGCAGGTAAATGTCATGGATGCGCAGAATGCTGCCCAGTCCGACCAGACGAGGCCTGCTGGTGATTCCTCTCAGCGGCCCGCCCCCAAACCCGAAACTACCACCTCGGCACCCGTGAGCCCCAAGCCTATTGAGCCCGTTATCAAGGCCAAGGACGCTCGCTCCCTCGCAAATTCCTCGTCTGTCGAGGACCGCGACTCTGATGCCGAGACCATTGTGCTGCCAGGCAAGGACGGCCACTCTCCCTCCAAGGCTCGCAAGGTCAGGCAAGAAGACAGGAGCGACGGTGATGGAGATGTTGCCCAAGCCTCCATCAAGGTATCTGATCTTCACATGCCCGAAGTGAATAATCATCACACTTCTGTCCCGAGCCGGCTTGGTGATGCCGTCAAGAAGAAGCGCTTGTCGAGCCATCTTGATCGCGACCGAAAGTCACGAAGCAAGGATCGTTCCACCGGCTTGAGCTCTGCGCCAGGCTCCCCGCCCCATCACCGACATCAACGCCATCGCCACTCGGATCACGCCCCCTCAGATTCCGACTCTGACCATTCTCATCCCAAGCCCCCCAAATCCTCTCTCCGCGACAAAATCAAGCCGGGCGAGCGCTTGCTCCCGCACAAGCGCAAGAGTGCCAAGCTTGAATCTGATGACGAAGGCGAGTATCGCAAGGTTAGACGCCAGCGCACCATCAGTGCCAGTCTCGATTCAAACCGACTAAACAGGGAGCATAAAACTCCATCTTCCAAACCAAACTACGACTCTCGCCACCGATCCAACTCCCCGCAAGCTCGTTCACATAGACGGAGCGCTTCATCTCAACTCCCGACGCAATCCAATGGCTTTCCACAAAAGAAGAAGCGCTTACCACCACCACCACCACTACAGTCTACCGAGTATCACTCTGACGATTCATCAGGCAGCGGCAGCCCTCATACTCGCAGCTCCAAACTTCGCAGTTTGGCGGGACTGGGCGCCTCTGAGAACAATGCATCACCTGCCAAGGTAGGACCACATAAAAAGCATCTCGACGCCCACGGTCAAACACTGCTGGCTCGTGCTTGTGCAAAAGGCGAGTATGATATTGCCAAGCAACGGCTTACCGAGAGGCGCGAGGACTTGAACGTTGCCGATTATGCTGGCAACACTCCTTTGCAGATCGCCGCGCTTAATGGCTACGACGAGATTGTCAAACTCCTTATCGATGCTGGATGTAATCTAGACTGTGTCAACTACGACAAGGATACACCGCTTCTCGACGCGGTCGACAACGGCCACGTGGGCGTCGTCAAACTTCTCCTCGGCGCTTGTGTTAACCCCCGCAAGGCCAACGTGAATGGCGAAGAGCCCCTCGATCGAGTGACGGACGATACCGAGAATGCTGACGAGATTCGGGCTCTGCTATCCAACGCCAAAAACCATGCTCCCGAACGTGGACGAACCTCAGAAGACCGTCACTCTCATCAAGATACCCACGAACCTAGGGACTCGCATGCACCAGATAGCCCTCGCCGCTCTCCCACGACCACGTCCGCAGCCACTGGGCGACGGAGTGGTACTGTTCGATCTACCAAGACGAGAAATGATCTTCTGTATGTACCGCTTGATATGAAGACTCTCCGCACAGCTGCCGGGAAGGGTGACGAGGAAACCGTTGCGCGTATACTCCAGGTCATGGGATCTTATGATGATCGCGAATCTATGATTGCCGCGGCTAGAGGTGGACATGATGTAGTGGTTCAGTTATTATTAGGACTGGGGGGGGCCAATCCTGACCCATCCCCCCTCGAATCAGCGCAACCCGACTATGGAACGCCGATACTTGCAGCGATAGGTCAGGAGAACATCAAGGTTATCGAATTACTCCTAGAACAGCAAGGATTTGACCCAACACAGCGTTACAAGGGCGATACATACTATGAGATCGCGCGGAAACGACAGGGCCCAAACTGGAAAGAGGAGGAGCAGATGCTCAAGAATGCTTACGACGAGCACAAGCGCTCTCGCAAGGGCTCTTTCAAAACAAGATCCCCCAGTCGCCGTGAGAAGGAGACGGGGCGTGAAAGAGACAAGGACCGCGAAGAGAGAGAAGCCAAACGTCTCAAGCGTGTAGAAGCCAAGGAGGAGGCTCGTTTGCACAAGCGAAACCTGTCGAGCCCCGAGCCAAGGAAGAAGCTGAGCTCAACCAAGCTTGGTAGTCCCAAGGAAAAGAGGAGGCTAGAATCAATGGCGAACCCTGCTGACGACAGCTTGCACAAGCGTGGTCCTGGACGACCCAAGAAAGACGACCGGCTTCCATCTATCAACGTTTCCGACCGCGAGGTATCGCCGGCGGTTTCTCATCGACAGTTGAAAAAGCGCACCGAATCCGATGCTGCCGGCGTATCGTCAGACGGCGAGAACCTGAAGCCAAGGAGAAAGCTTGTTTCCAAGGGCGAGCTTCGAGGAGAGCGTGAGAAGCAGCGACGCGCGAGTATGGTGTCCAATACATCATCTTTCAAAGAACATCCTTCAAGCCCACACGAGCCGAGGCACGACGAACTTTTTGAAAAGCACAAGAGCGACAAGCTGTCTGAAAAGTATCACGACCGAACGAAGGCCCTGAAGCGAGACGAATCGAGAGATCGCCTGTCAGTTTCTGGTGATGGATCGACGAAGAGACACAGAGCTAGCATCACGCCAGATCGGCCCAGTAATGGTGACAGAGACGATAGCGAGGCCCCACTCAAGAGACGACGACTGGACGGCGAGGCCAAAGAGAAGCGGTCCAAGCAAGCTGCATCCTCGGACGAACGGCCTCGCAAAGTTGGCTCTCATCATGATTCGTCAGTGAAGCACTCCTCAAAGCTGCACCACAAGAGTCAAGATGACGATCGAAGAGAAAGCCACCCTGATCCTTATCGCGGAACACTAACCCGCCCTAAGGCTAACGAGGAGCTGATTCATGTCAAATCGGAAGATCCTGATGTTTCAATGAAAGATGTTGATTCAATCAAGGCTGCTGCTGCTGCTTCTGTCGAAGCTGAGTCCCAAGCTACCCGCGCCAAGGAAGCAGAGCAGGAGAGGCAGCGTCTTAAACTTGAGGAGACGCGGAAGGCAGAGGAAGCCAAGAAGGCGGAGGAAGACCAGAAGCGAGCCGAAGCTGAAGAGAAACAGAAACGTGCACAGGAAGAAGCACGGAAATTAGAGGAGGAGGAAAGTAAACGTAAAGAAGAAATGGAGAAGAAACGCCAAGAAGATGAGGAGCGTGAGGTCGAGCGCGCACGCAAAGAAGAGGAAGAGCAACGGCGTCGTGCCGAAGAGGAGCGACAACGACGAGAAGCCGAGGATAAGGCACGCCGCGAGGAGGCACAGAAGCAGAAGAGAGAAGAAGAGCAGAGGAAGAAGGAGGAAGAGGAGCGAAAACTGCGAGAAGAGGAGGAGAGACAGCATCAAGAACAACTCGAACGAGAAGCTGCAGAAGAAGCACGACGCCAGCGAGAAGAAGAGGAACGCAAGGAACGCGAGCGCCGCGAACGTGCCCATAGGGAGGAGATGGAGCGGAAGCGGGCAGCTCGTGAAGCTGAGCAGCGACGTATACGCGAAGAGCAAGAACGTGCTCGCCTCGATAAACTACCTCCTCTGCTTCGGTGGCTCGACGTGTGCCCGAATCCCAAGCTCCCCAACATGGTTAAGAAATTCAGCACAATGCAGGGCTGCAGGTACGATACCATCCACCCGGAGAAGAATCGAACGGCGGAAGGCCGCGAACAATGGGTGCTCAACACCCACGTTGCGCTTTTGCTCGGAGAGAAGGATCTGAATTTGTCGAGATGTAAGTTTGCACAAGTTGCGTTTTCAGAAGTATCATTTACTAACCGTTCCGTCCAGATACTGCCTGGGAGCGAACCCCAGCATCCTACTTGGCCAAACTCACCCTCTGGAGGCTTGAGGCAGGCCTATATTCCTTAACAGACCAGAAAACCTGGGATCTTGGTCGGCAACTGCCTGACTACTACGGCAGCCAGGACCCATCTGAGGTGACACCTGACAGAATGGAACGACTCAAGCAAGAAGCCCGGAAAAGGTTTCTGGATACAGACATGTTTTTTGTCAAGGTAAGTGACCAAGTTTCATGATGACATGGCGTGCGGCGACTGACTTAAACACTAGGTGTCAGATTTGATGTATACCATACCTAACATCCCACACCTCCGAAATATCGAGCTTGCAGTCGAGTACCGCGAGCTTCTGGAATCAGAAGAGGCGTCTAGGAAGTTGATTGGAACATTTGCCAAATGGAAGCAAGATCCAGATGCTCATCGCTATAGAAATTTTGCGCCTCGGCACAAGCTTTACATGAATGGCGATTTCTTCCACGAAGTTCTTCCGCAGACGTCTCAGATCAGCCGCACACCATTCCCTGAGAAGCGAGTACCTCGACGGGGCCTCATACAGGTTATGCCTGACGACCCGGACTACGCCCGGATATGCTTGGAACAAGGCTTGGAGCATTTGCTAAATGATCACTCGAGTCCGCCTCTTGTCAACGGCATCCACTCGTCCCCAATGAGTCAAAAGTCTGCCATTATGGGTGGCCAAATGACCAATGGCACGATCAAGGTTTTGACACCTGGTTCAATGACCGAGAGCTCGATGCCAGCTGCTCCGAATGGCGGGTTGACGAACGGGATCAACGGATTCTCGGGCTAGACCTCTTACAGATATATTATCAGCCTTGAAACAATGAAGACGCACACAATAAGCCTTCGTATGCCTTGAGCACATCTATATTACTGATTTGCTAGGCTCGATTCACATATGAATGACATTCACCAGCCTGGACACCCACAG
>JABFEV010000709.1:0-23317 GCA_013618395.1 Fusarium domesticum | reverse complement strand
GGTTGGCTGCGTGCAAATCCGGGGGGGGGGGGCATAGATCAAAGTTTAATCAAGTCTCATCACGCTTGAGGTTATGGTGCGAGCGGAACTGCGCTTGAGCGCTAGCACCGATGGCTCGTCGCGGAGTTCAAAATAGCTCCGCGAACCCTGTCTCGGCTTCATCGGACGGCAGCACCTAGTTCAAGTTACAACCAAGTTCTCGAGGCTTGAGACCCGAAAAAGAAAGGTGGGCCAAAGAAAGCCTGGTCCACGAGTAAGCATTGTCATAAATATTAGTAAACTACTAGTGAGAAGATACAGAATCCCGCAGTGTGCCAGGTTTTCAACTTTAACTGTAAACTCCACTCGAAGTCCTCATCACAATGCTTTTTTGCGGTACCAAACAAAGCTTCATTTAGTGTTATAACTAAGTGCCCGACATTCAGAACAACCGACCCTGTCCTGCAATTCACTTGAATCTTCCCAATGGCAAGGAATCCGGAACAAACACCGCGGTCCATTGAGCGGCCTAGAATCCATTTCTTCACGGACTGCTGGATCAATGACCCATGTGCTCCAGGGTACGACCCATGGACAAAGACATACCATCTCTTCTACCAATGTATCTTTACCCCTTTGCTCTGGGATACAATCCTATGGTCAGCTTGCAGCAGCTTACACAGACTACAGGCAACCCAGCAGGATGCGAATGGGGAAACATGTCCTGGGGCCACGCAGTGTCTAGGGACATGTTGACCTGGTCGTTGGCCACGACTTCGCCAATACTCTTTCCAGACCAAATTTACGACTCTCAAGGAGTGTTTACTGGTTGCTGGATTCCTCCCACTGACGCCCTCGGCAAGACATTGAGGGTCGCTTACTCCTCTGTGAGGCACCTCCCTTTCCATTGGAGCACGCCACCATACCCGCGCGATTCAGCTGGCCTGGCAATAGCGACATCTCGAGATGGAGGCATTACTTGGCAAAAGTCTCCCCAAAACCCGATACTGTCAGGAGAGCCAGTTGACTTGCAAGTTACCGGGTTCCGTGACCCTTACGTGACGCAATTGCCAGCCATCAGCGAGGCTTTGGGAACGAGTGTCACAACTTCCTATGGGCTGATATCCGGCGGTATACGAGACTCAGGCCCGACGACGTTCTTATACGAGATTGATGATCATAATGCTGAAAGTTGGAAGTATCTCGGCCCTTTGGTCGACGTACCGGCCAGGTTCCAAGCATCAAAAAAGTGGTGTGGCAACTACGGCGTCAACTGGGAATGCACTAACATTGTTACGCTGCATGCAGATGCTGAAAGCCGCCATTTTCTAATCATTGGAGCTGAAGGCGATGTTGAGAAGGCCCAGGTGAAAAATCTTGATCACCCCACAGGAGTCCTCTCGCGTACTGTGAGAGCTCAGTTGTGGATGTCGGGCGAACTCATCCGGACTGAAGACGGGGTCAAGTTCCGATATGAGCGTGGGGGCCATCTCGACCACGGGCCGTACTACGCTGCAAATTCGTTCTTGGACCCCGTCTCGAATCGACGTATTGTGTACGGCTGGATTCCAGAGGAAGACATAACTTTGGAGGCTGCCAAGAGGAAGGGTTGGAATGGTTCTCTTGCTATTCCGCGTGAGATATTTCTCCTTCGGGTGCCGAACGTGGAGAAAGCCCTGGGCAGTAACCTGTCAGAGATTTACCCATTCGAATCCAAGGTTGAGCCGGATGGTTCTACTACCATTTTCACTCTTGGTGTGAGACCCATCGACGAGATGACCCGGCTCCGAGATGCGAGTAGCTGGGTGCTCAACTTGGAGCCCGCAATGATGTTGCCGGAAACAGATGGTCTGGTACATCGAACAGTCTTTCAGACAAAGTCGGCAAGTTGGGAGCTCGAGGCAACCATTTCAATACAGCCTGGGTGCGAAACCGTGGGCTTCCATCTCCGTCACAACAACGATTTGTCGATCCGTACGTCTGTTAGCTTTTGTGTTGTCACAGAGACCATCATCGTCGACCGCGAAGCCTCCACAACTGATACGACAATCAACAAATTCCCAGACGCTGGGTCCTTCACCCTGCTGATCAAAAGGGGGGCCAATGGGGATGGCGAGCTGGCAATGGAGAAACTGCGACTGCGCATCTTTTCTGATGGAGACATTCTGGAGATCTTCGCGAATGACCGTTTCGCTTTGGCTACTATGGTGTATTCGGAAAGTTATAGTCAGGATAATAGCGGGATTACTGCGTTTGCAACCGGGGGTATAGGTAGTGCCCTGTTTGAAAGCGTAACAGTCTGGGATGGACTAGATGCAAGGAAATTACCCGCCAGGGCCGGCTCGCTCCCCGGCCAGAGAGACTCTTCGTATCCATAGACCCGACTTAATCTATCTTGTTTGCCTCATCAAACCAGGGCTCCATCTCTGTCAGACGATGAGCAAGAGCTCTCTCCAGTAACGACAAAGACGGGCTGGCCTCCACGATTCGCCGGTCCACAGTGCTCGTAGACTTCAAGCAAATGAGAAGCTGAGGCCAGTCCACTACACAACCAGCTCCAAGACAGGGTGTTAGAGCTGCTTGCATGACAGCCATGGACGTCATGAAGATAGAGGCATACAGCGTCCAGCGATTGACAATGCAGTTGCGAATACAAATCAGCAGGCTCGGCATCAACTGCATGTATGCTTTAAAGAATCGCTCGCAATGCTGAAGCACTTCAGAGGTGGCTACACCATCTTGAATGCACTGGTAGACTGCTGGCCAGTATATTGATAACTTGCAGCAGTAGTACTGGACACAAAGGAAGTTGCCCAGAGGCTCAACGAACATGGGAATGTGGGCAGACGCCAGAGTATCGATTTCGAGAGTCTGAAAACGAACAGATCCTGGCAGATAGCCGTACCACTCATCGAGCTGTAGTTCGAGCTCTCGTGCGATGTTCGGAGCATAGATAATTTCCCCCTGAGGCGCTCTGCGAATGGCGGTGTTGCAGCGATGCAACATGCGCCTCATTGAGATTTCGGCGAGGAAGTACGACTGCGTTTGATCCGTCTGAGGAACGTCTGCGGATACGTTGCTGGCTGGAGTAGTCGTTGAACCTTGAGGCGACCCCGTTTCGATATCAAATTGCCACGCGCGGCGGCTGTCCGGCAGCGCGACCTTGTCATCGTGATCCCAGATTCCGCTTCCAATCACATCGAAATGAATACGGAGCTCACTCTCCAGGAGCAGCACTGCCCAGTAGGCTCTTTTCACATGTTCGTAGAGCTCGCCGTCACCATCACCCACGTACTTCAGGAGGTTCTGCACCTTGAACGAGGCGATCATGACGTAGTCGTATGCCTGGTAAGGCTTGGAAAGGCAACAATGGTAGATGCTTAGAAGCACTAGGCATTGAACGCTCTCGACGCTCTTGTCGATAAGGACCGCCGGCAAGGAGGCCATGGCGGCTTCCAGGTAGAGCTCGCTGCTGTTGTCACCAGAAGATACGCCCAACTCATGGTCCTGCTGGGCAAGAATGCCAAGTGCAGCAACCAACAGTACCATGCATGTCTCGGACCCTGTTGGCAAAGTCCCCGAGATGATGCTCAGATACCGTTCTGAAAAGCGGGGGCGGAGTATTGGATACCAGACGTGGATATGTGTGGAGAAGGCAGCAAGGGCTGAGAGGACTTGTTCTCGCTGAATGAGTCGCACCCTCGATGAACTATCTACTCCGACGGGCGCGGCATTCCTCTCCAGCGTCACAAGCTCCTGAGCGAAACCAGGGCCAAGACCGAGGATGGACATCATACACTCCGTTCCGAGCAGTTGAAAGGGCAGTTTCTCTTCGCCAGTGAACACGTGGTTCTCAACAGAAGGCAGCTGCGTAGAAGGCAGCTGCGTAGAAGGCAGGATGCTGGTGATGTAGGCGAGCCGTCGGTTAATTGCGGTTAGTTCCACCTCTAATCTACGAGCAGGTCAGCGCGGGTCATGGGGGTGCTGAAACGAGGGCCTACTTGGTTGTAGGGGCTGGCTCGCTCTGGTCGTAGTGGCACTTGAGGCCACGGGCGAGACAAAATCCACAGTCGGGCTTCCGACTATCGCATCTGGTTCTCCTCGCCCTGCAGGCACTACATGCCGTCGTCGTCCGGGTCCGGGCCCTCCTCCGAGAAGCCCCCGAACGGAAAGCTGGCGGGCTGTCGGATACAGTGGACAGGTCTTCCATACCAGCTTCCATGATGTCGTGTTCCAGGGCAGTGAAGGAGGACAAAAGTCGGGCGTGTGCGTCTATCTCCCCGATCTGTCTTTATGGCCCGCTGACTGGGCGGTCTCGGTGAGGGGTTTGAGCGAGGGCATTGCTCCTGCTGACCCGCCGCCACATCACTCCATGTCGCGGTGTTAGCTCTAAGTCCGCGCCATTTCGCCACCTGTGTTCTTCGACTGGAGCTGGATGATTGGACCCGCTAGAGCACGGCGTCGGGGAGATCCAACACTATCCCGAAGCCACACTGGCAAGCCAATCACATCAGCCCCTGCCCGATTGATTCCCTACCTGACATGCCTACCTTCACTTGCGTTGCATCTCCAGGTCATCGGATTTCAGGGAGATATCCGACTTCGTGACCTCCTGGCAGAACAAGTTTATACGTTTGGGCCAACAACGGCATGAGACAGCGCACTTTCGTCTCCACAAGATGCAGAGCGGCCATCCGGTCATCGCTGGGTAGGTCCAAGATAACCATGTATATAAACTGTTTCTAAAGACGAGCCGGTGTCACTGTCTTCCCAACGACTCATCTCTTTATTGCCCAAGACCTTGAACCAACCGGGAAAACATCTCACCAGTACCACCACTGCAATAAACTCCAAAACATCATGAACAATTTCAGCTCCTCCCTCGGCAGCGACCTCCTCAACAATGCTGCAAAGTTGAAAACGGCGCGCACGGCTCGAGTCTCTAGTTGGGACCACAGCGGTCTCAACGAAGATGCCTGGGTGATCCAACCAGGAGAGACGGCTGTCCTAGCGGACCTCGAAGGACCTGGCACCATCACCCACTTGTGGTTCGTCCAGACATGCCGCCGCATCATCGGCCCCGGTCTCATCCCATACTCCAAGTCCGGCGTTGCTATGATGGAGGTGCACAACGCTCTTGGTCTGAACTACGAAGTCAGCGACCCGGACTACTATCGCAAGGTGCTGATCAAGATGTACTGGGATGATTCGGAGACCCCAAATGTTCTAGCCCCTATCGGCGATTTCTTCTGCCTGGGTCACTCCATGGCAGCCAACTTCCAGTCACTCCCCTTCACAGTATCCGTGAAGCCGTCCGAGGAGAAGAAGTTCGGCGGTGCCGCGGCATTCAACTGCTATCTGCCGATGCCCTTCAACAAGCGCGCCCGCATCGAGATTGAGAACCAGAACGACCAAGCCTACATCCAATACTTCTACATCGACTACGAGTTGTTCCCCGAACCGCTCAGCAAGGACACTCTCTTCTTCCACGCGCACTGGCGCCGCGAGAACCCTACCAACGGTTGGGCTCCCGAGAACATCCAGACCAATAGCTTGGAAACTCAGGTGCCCAACCTCGACGGCAAAGGCAATTACGTCATCTTGGAGACGCAAGGTGCTGGCCAGTACATTGGCTGCAACCAGAGCGTGGCCCACTTTCAAGGAACTTGGTGGGGTGAAGGGGACGATATGATCTTCATCGACGACGACACATGGCCGCCTTCGATGCACGGCACTGGCGGCGAAGACTACTTCAGTCAGGGCTGGGGGATGCAGAAGAACGCGTACCCCTTCTGCGGCACCATCATCCACGAGGAAGATGTGCCAAACCACCAGGTCAGTTACCGATGGCACCTTGCCGACCCTGTCCGTTTCAACAAGAAAATTCGGGTCACCATGGAGACGGGACATGCAAACCATCTGCGGGACGACTGGTCGACTACGGCGTACTGGTACCAGACGCTGCCGGGACCCAAGCTCAACATCCTGCCCGCAAAGGATCGAATCCCTCGGAAGCCTGACTTCCCGGCTGGTGAGCACCCTGCACCACCACAGCTAGAGGCTCTGGATCCCAAGAGAAAGGCCATGGTGGAGCAGCGGAGAGATAGGATGGATGCCTTTGTGCAGGACAGGGATGCATGGCTGGAGAGGCGGGCTCGAGACTCGCGGGAGCGTGCGAGGAAGAACATTGAACATGCCAAGGATATCCGTCGACGCTTTCTCGAAGGATTGAAGGGTTAGCATCAGTGGAATATGTAGGAAGATCTAAAAGGATAAAGCCAGTTGATCAGCAATGGACTTCTTAACGGCATATAGGAAATGGCACCCCCAACGAAATCGTTAAAATGGTTGTAAATTATTCAACGTGAAATTCAAGGTTGCCAAGTCATAATTGCATTAGAAACTCGCGCCGAGTGTCAAGCCGTCAGTGTCACGGCCTGGTTCCACCGGACAGAAGAGTGCTTAAAAGAGCAGCTAGTGTGCCTAATGATTGCTACAATAGCGCTTATTGACCAATCTTTTGCCCTTTGGTACAGTGGTTTAGGCACAGCCATAACAGTCAGGCGTGGAAAGTCAAATCAAGACGCAAAGGGCGTCGCGAGCTCAGTCAGCACGGTCGTCTTTTGCAGATATAAAGCTTTTCATTTTTCATAGAATTACAGCAGGGGGTTTCCAGGCAGATATTACGCTAGTATTATAACTATAATAATTTGTATTGTGGTTAACTAGTTACCTTTAATAATTACAAAACCCGTCTTTTATACTCTTTAGACTACCAATATCATGGCATTATGTAGCTTTACGGCCTCGTAAGCTTTATAATTCCATCTATTGGTATGGAAGGGGTGCATATAGCTTCAGAAATCGACTTTTTTCGCACATCGAAATGGTGCCTTTCTCGGGTTACAACTACGAGGTCGACGAATTAAGGGTGAAAGACGGCCGGCTTGGCACAAAATGAATTACATAATCTAACCTGGGTTCGATCTGCACCGAACTCGTCCCACCTTTTCCTGCATGATCTCCACGAGTGCTGCCAGAGACTTGCTATACGGAGCCAGTGCCACAAAGGATTCAGACGCAAGGGAGAAACAGCGGAGGACCTGTGGGCTTAGAAGTTCCTCAATCCCATCCGTATCAATGGCTCGAATGGCTGCCATGGTGATTATAAAGATGCTGTAGGTATCGAGCATTAGCCCCTCATACTCTTGCCGAGACTTTCCCGCGTCTGGTGAAGCATGCACGTTACCTTGTGGCCAGAGTCCAAGAATTCATGATGCACGTCTGCATCGACCTGATGGCAGCTAGAACAAACGACACGTAGTCGTCAAAGAATTTGGCGCAATACGGCAGCAGGTCTTCATCCACGAAACCTAGTTTGATGGTTTGATAAACAGCGGGCCAGTTGATGGAAGCCTTGCAGGCAAAGAACTGGGCTTGTAAGAATTGCACACGAGGGACGTCGGCTATCTCATACATGGCCGTGGGCTGTTTGTGAAAGATTAGAGATGGCCGCAGATACTCGTACCATCTGTCCAGCTGTAGCTCTAGCTCCCTGGCGATGACGGGCGCGTACCTGAGCTCCCCTTCGGCTGACTTGCTAACTGATGTTGTGCAGCGTCGCAGCATTCTCCGCATAGCTATCTCGGCTAGAAAGTAAGCCGGGGTAACATCGGTGCCGGGCTCAGAAGCTTGCGTCGACGGGGACGACATGGCATTCTCCTCAGCTTGGGGGAAATGCCAAGTCCCGTCAGTAGATGGAAACTGAGCTTCTTCCTCGTGCTGCCAGATTCCGCTTTGTGGTAGATCAAGCTGAGTAGAGAGCTCGCTTTCTATGAGAAGGATGGCCCAGTAGGCGCGCCGCAAGGCTTCCATAGTCTGGCTATCGGCTCCGTAAAAGTGAATCTTCAGCATGTTCTGCGCTCTGGCTGAAGCCATGAGGACATAATCGTGTGCCTGGCATGGCCGAATGAGGCACATGTGATACACAGCAAAAAGAATCAAGCACTGCAGGCTCCGGACACTAAAGTCGAGTAGAACGTCGGGAAGCAATTTGGCTGCCTCGGCGAAGTACTCAGTGCCGAGTCTCTTGTCAAGAGCCACCGTGATTGTGTCCGTGGCCGCAAAGGATCCGAGAGCCATGGCCAATATAGCTAGACAGGTGTCTGAAGATGAGGGACTCTGCCGGTTGATGCACTTGGAAAACGATTCGTGGAAATCAGAGGAGAGTATGGGCAGCCAGACGTGAATCCTTTCAGAGAAGGCCTGAAGGGTAGAAGATATGCTATCCTGTGGTAACAGAAACATCCGCGGAGGGGCAACGTGGTCTCGATTTGATGATGGGCAGGTGGATCGTTCCATGTTGCTTAACCAGACGCCCATGTTCGGATTGAGACCGAGAAGGAGCATCATAGTCCTCTGCTGAAGGACCATGACAGGGAATTCCGAGTCATCAGGCTCATACCTGGCCCCGTGGCCACTCAAGGCTCCTGGAGAGCTTGGAAACGACCCGTAGAGTGAAGTCGGCCTATCGACCGCAGGGAGTGGCCATGAGCGAGCGTCCTTGCTCCGCCGCTGATCCAACGCGAGAAGGTCGATGATATCATCCAACCGTTCGCGCATGCCAGAAATGTCAAGCTCCAACCTAGATATTAAGAGTGAGCCGAGTCCGACAATTCTGGGTTCGGTAGTAGAACGCCTCACCTCGACGGTGGCAGCTGGGGAACAGCCTGATAGACACAGGGAGCATCGTGAACTTGACAAAAGCCGCACTTGGGTCGTTGGCCATCACATTTCGTCCTCCGCCCCCGACAGACATTGCAGGCAACAATCTGCCTCTTCCGCTGGCGTTCCCCCATGACTATGATATGGGGAGTTTGCAGGTTTGGTTCGCGCCTTGGTCTTCTGGGTCCCCTCGTACAACGTGCTGGAGATAAATATGCTACGGCGAGCTCGGGGACGTGCAGATGCCACTCTGCCCGGGGCATTCACCCCGCATTGATCTTCCTGGTTTTGGGGGGGCTTCAAACCTTTCGACACGACCCCCCTGAAAGCGTCCAATGTGAGGAGAGCCCGTCCGTTGACGAGGAGACTTGGCGCCCTAAGGCAGCCTCGCTAGAGGGTTTGGCGCCCGCCCCGCTCCCTCTAGCGTGCAGCTAGAATACTTCCTGCCGCTTCTAGAAGCCCAAGCGGGCCGGGGGTGCCTGCAGGCTGACCTGTTGATCGCATTGTCTAGCCCTGCAATTGGTCGAAACCCTTGGTCTCAGCTATGAGCATGTCATCATCTCGGGCCGACAGTGGCCCGTTTCGCCAGGGGTCTGAACCACTCAAGCCCCAACACAGGGCAGTGATGTGAACGGCTACATTGAGTTATACGTCCTTACACTAACTCGTTAAAGACAGGTTGGAGAATGAATATTCATGTGCTTCCAGAAAGTGAGAAATCACCTTCCTTTACAGTCTAAGGATGAAAGAAAGAGGTTGAGGCTGAGATGCAAGGATTCCCGCAGCAGCCTTCTCTCGCTGCTCATTCTATACCCTTCCATCTCATTATCTATTGGCTTCCGTGTATCAAGCGAATCATCCATTCTCATAGATATATTAACTACCTTTCCCTCTCTCTTAGAATTGTAGCACTTATTAATCAAACTGAAGAACTTGTACTGAGAAGGCCACTTGTGACGATCCGGTTTGCTGTAACGTTGCAAAGAGGTAATCGAAGGTTTCCTGTAGGTATACCCGTTGGCTCATGTGAAGCTAAACGGGTAGAGTAAACAGTTGCATCCAGAGTCTACAAAGCGTTTTAATTTAAATATCTATATAGGCATTCTTTTCTACTCGCAATATAGTTACCCAAGTTAAGTTAAATCTTGGCTTTGCAAGACCCCTTATAGTCTTCTCTCACCCTCAGGCAGATTCAGCATGACGACCCCCCTCAACATTATCGTGGCTCAATTTGTGGACAATGTTTTGGTGGTCTGCCTTCTCACTGCCGAGACCGAGCACTCCTTCATGACCCGCAGCAGCCTCACATTCTTTGAAGGTGACAGTGGGCTCCCACCCAGTGCTCTTGCGTGCGCTGCTGACTTCGTTATACAACTCGTTGACCTCTTCCAAGCTGAGTCCTTTGGTTTCATAAATGAAGAAGTACACAAAGGCCACGCAGATGAAACAGGCGCCGAACCAGACGAAGAAGATCTTGGACTGAAGATTCGCGTTGCCAGGTCCGAAATTAACCAGGTAGGGCGTTGCGAATGCGATGGCCCAGTTGAGGAGCCACTACATGGGATTTAGCCACAGCTCAGTAAACCGAACTTCTTCACTTGTGTCAGGGGACGAGCGAAACGGAAATATCTTACATTGGTTGCAGTTGTGATGGAAAGACTCTTTGCACGCGTCTGTAGCGGGAAGATCTCCCCGGTGACGACCCAGGCAATTGGTCCCCAGGTAGAGGCGAAGAAGAAGATGTAGATGCAGATGAAGGCAATGCCAGCCTTCTGAGCCGCGACATTATAGACGATAGTATTGCCGGCACTGTCTTGGGATGTCGTCAAAGTCCCTAGCATGGCGACGATAAACTGAGAAACGCACATGCCGACGGCACCCCAGAAAAGGAGTGGGCGTCGTCCCCACTTGTCGACGGCGTAGAGCCCAGGAATCGTCGAGCCCACGTTCACGCAGGAGGTGATGACCTGGATGATGAAAGAATCGTTCATGCCCGAGTTCTTGAAGTACTGCGTACCGTAGTAAAAGATGAAGTTGACACCAGTGCATTGCTGTAGGGCCTGAAGACCCATACCTGTCCATTGTCTCTTGGCCATCGGACCGCGGAAACAGTCAAGGTAGCTCGACTTGCTCACGCTCCGCTCGTAGTCATGGTTCGCTTTGATCTCGTTCAGCTCTTCCAGAACGGCGGGATGATCCAGGGCAAGCCTCCTCAGCTTCGCCAGGGCCTGAGCGGCCTGTTCAATCTTGTCTCGCATGATGAGGTATCGGGGGGTTTCGGGAAGTACCAGCATTCCACCGATCAAGACAATGGAAAAGGCGAATTGGACGGCGATCGGGATGCGGTATGAGCCAGTATCGTCTCGGCCTTGAGTCGCATTGTTCACCACCGCGGCGAGGAGAAGACCGACGGTAATGGAGAACTGGTAAGCACCGACGATAGCACCTCGGATCCATTTCGGGGCCGTCTCGGATTGATAAAGCGGAACTATATTCCGATTAGTACAACTGAGTCATTTTCTCTTAACGTTAGGATGGAGCATACTCAAAGCGGAAATCAAACCGACACCAAACCCAGCAAAGAATCGACCAGCCAGGAAGAGAGGAATAGAGACAGCCACAGTCTGGAGGATAACACCAAAGTTGAAAACCCAAGACGATGCGATGAGAGCCCATCGACGGCCGATATAGTCGCCGAGGAGCGGGGAGCACAGCGCGCCGAAAAAGGTGCCTGCCGAAAGGATGGAGACGATCGCCGACGACTGGGAGGGAGAAACATCGGGTTGGCCTTGAGAATCTGTGTAGCCGGTTGAGAAGAGTTCCTTCCAGTAGTCCATGGCTAAGATTCCGCCAATAGTACCAGTATCATAGCTGAACATTCGGTTAGTAAACGTTTTGCGGCGTAGAAGAAAGCTCTAGATCGTACCCAAAGAGAACGCCTCCAAAGGCGACAAAGACTCCTACGGCGATGGCCGGCCAGGACTCACCGGCCTCGCCTTTTGGAACTGCGAGGGCAAGCTTTGGCATGCTCATTTCGTTGACTTGGCGGCTTTTTATAAGCTATAAATTGTTTGAAGAAGGGTCTTGCGTATGAGGGATGATGATGCGGGAATGGTTGTTGGATTGTCCTGTGGGATTTGGACAGCTAGATATAGATTCTCAGTCACCAAGTGAACGAGGCAGAAGTTTCATCATCTTTTCTTCGTTATCTTGTACGTCGTAATCGGGAATCGACACGACGTAGCATGGTGGGTGTTATTCACTGTGGGTGCGTGGAGATTCCGACCCCGGGAGGCTCGGCCATGCCGACAGGCTAAGGTGTTGGGTTCTCTTATTCCTTTAACTAAATACGGCCAGATATCAGCTTCGTGGTGCTTAGGAAGCAAGGCAAGATCTAGGATCTGTGGTGAAAGCATGAGTATTAGGCTAGAGAAAATACAACATAATTTATTGAGACTAACTTACGTTGTTCTAGACCGAGGGATAAGATCTGCCGCCCTTTCCACAGGTGGAAGGTAGGTAAGTTAGATGAGACATTAAATGAAAGCTCAGGAGTAGAAAATAAGATCGAAGAGAAGTTGTCATTGGACCATTTCTACGCAGCTAGCTGTCAACCCGTTTGACAGAGGGCAGCAATGATTCCGTGGGCATCAAGGCTCATTGGACGCCTGCTCGGAGAGGGGAAGCTAGACGGGATCAAGTTGCTTCAATTAAGCATACTTAGATTTTAATCAGGTGTGTGTGATCTGGGATAAGTGGACAGGTAAATGCAAGCACATGTTCGCCTTTCCCACTCCATATAGCCACGATGTATGAGATGGTTTCTGATTCTCCTGCAGGGGCTAGACCACAGAGTGGTCATAATGAACACTCTAACCGAGTTAACAGAGCCAGCATCTAGTTATTCAGCACCCACGTGCCAAAGTATGATGGTAGGAAATGGCGCCTCTCCCATTGTTGAGAGGAAACAGAGAGGACACATCCTTTGGCTCCGGTGTACCTGAAGTCTGACAGTGAGAGCGCAGATGGACATCAGTAGGTACAGAGCATCAGATCACTATGATCATGGAGGTTGGTCCCAAAGCAATATCCACACCTGGCCCCGAAGTGCATGATTGTTTCGAGCTCCTGCCGAGAGTACTTCGCTTCCAACGTCCGCCTCAGCCAATGATGTCGACGACGACGGAATCTTTACCCACTCTCCTCACTTCTTGCTTGGTGATCTGCATCACTTTAAGGAGCCGGAGTTCTAACAAGCCTTTTCCGAAGATGTGGGACGCGGACCGGATTTGCACTCCGCGAATTTCAACGTCAGGTTAGAAGGAAAAATGACGCCAGCGGACGCTAGGGTCGTCTAGCGTCCTTCTAGAACAACGCCAGTGGACGTTAGGATCGTCTAGCGACCTTCTAGAACAACGCTAGTGCACAAGAATGGAGTGGCTACCAATTGAGGAAGATGCTTTCGGATGAGCGGGAACCGTTTCTAGCAAATTTCTCTGCACGATGGGTGGTAACGCATGAGGGGTAAAAGCACAGTTGTCGCCCCTCTGGATGACGACATCTCTAGGTCGACGCTTGGTATGAGCTGACTCGTGGGGGAGGACCTGGGTTGGGTTGCCATGCGTCCCCAGATTCGCGGAGGAGCCAGGACTGTCCGCGGCATCCTGGCCTTCCTTCCCATGCATGTAACAACCCTGGCATTACTGGCCGGCCCCGGCGAACTAACCGCTAAAGGCATGTCTCAACTCCCAAACCATCTTCCCCGCACGCTCTCTTCGCAAGCATTCGCCCAGTTGACCATGGTTTTGACAACTGGAGAAGCATGGTGGCCGATTCTCCACGACCGGCGCGGTACTACGTCGGCGATGTTTTGATTTCTTGTGCATGGACATTGGGGACTCAAGTCTTTGCGAGGCTAGAGTTAAGGTGCGTCGCGAAAGACAACGGATGCCTCGTAGCTCTCCATCGGAACACGAATATATATATATCAAACTATTGCTGCTACTGCTTCTTCAGTGTATAAACAAGTGGCAGGCATCTCTCTTTTCAGTCTTAAAAAACCTCATATCACTTTAATATCTGACGAAGCCTGTGGACAACATGCATTTTCCCCTCCAACCGCTATGGACACAGACAGTCGCTCTGCTGACGTTGTCCGCGTCAACGACGCTTGCGGCTTCCATCCCAGAACTTCCAAACTGCCACTCTTACCAGTACCCAGGCCCTCGCAACCCTAGCTTCGAGACCGGCACGCTCGAAGGATGGCGCGCCATCAACGGGGATGCCTTCGGAAGCGACTCAGTCTCCTCTGCTACGTCATATTAGGGTGGCCCCTTCAGCTAGGTCGGCAAGAACTTCATTCTGGGCACTGCGCAGGGTGGAGAAGCGGCCGTGGAAGAACTGAAATCGTGCTCTTTCCGGGCTGGCTCTGTCATGAGCTTCCTGGTTGGCGGCGGGTATGATGACCCTGAGAAGCTGTACGTTGGTCTCGTGCGGGACAAGGACAATAAACTCCTTGTCAAGCAGACGGGCACCAACGACGAGGCCCTGATCCGCATTATCTGGGATACCAGCAAGTGGCAGGGCAGAAAGTGCACATTGTCGTGCACGACAGCAGCACTTCGGAGTCATGGGGTCACATAAACCTAGACGACGTCCGCGTTGCCTGTGATGCACTTGGCGATAGCCAAGGCCTCACGTTCAACGTCCTCGGCGAGGCGAATCAGCCAGCCGCTCACAGTTCGCGGGCCTGCTCCCTCATGGCCGCAGACCCTAGGCGCCCCCAGTTCCATTACACTCAGTATCAGGGTTGGATCAACGATCCAGCCGGACTCAGCCAATGGAAAGGACGACATCACCTCTTCAGTCAGTTCTACCCCGACGCTCCTTTTTGGGGTTCCATGTATTGGTCTCATGCTGAGAGCGTTGATGCGGTACACTGGCGCGAGCTCCCTATTGCCTTGTCCCCGAAGAATAAGAATAACCCCAAGGACACTTCTGGGCGCTTCACTGGTGCCGCAGTCGTCGACAAACTCCATGGCAACAAGCTGCGCCTCATCTTTACTGACTACACGGACACGGCTTTCCACCCTGATGCAGTGCAGGAGGTGGTGTCCACAGCAACCAGCAAGGACGGCATCCGCTTCGACCTTGGCTCCAAGAACCCCATCATTTCACGCCCTCCCCCAGGCGCGCCCACGTTCTTCCGCGACCCCAAGGTCTTTCATGACCCTACAGACAACTTGTGGAAGATGGTCATTGGCTCAAGCAATGATGTCAGCGGTAGAGTCTTGTTGTACAGCTCTAAGGACTTGGTCTCCTATACACGGGCGATGGCAGCACGGGCAACGTATGGGAGTGCCCCAACTTCTTCCCTCTTGGCGATAAGTGGGTGCTCTTCTACGGCGGCAACGCGCTGGGGTGGTACGAGACAGGCACCTACAATGGCACAGTCTTCACGAGCGAGAAGCGCGGCCTCATCGATGCTGGCCCTGACAGCTACGCCATGCAGTGGTATAAGGATGCCTCGGGCCGCGACCTGGCCATCACCTGGATGGGCAACTGGCCCACGTCCAAGTGGCCGAGCCGCATCAACGGCTGGGCTGGATCACAGTCGGTGACTCGGGAGCTTTTCATCCGTAACGACGGGGGTCTTGGCAGCCGTCCCATCGCTGCGCTTGACAAGCTTGCGGCCGGTCCGGCGAAAGATCTTGGACGGCGTAGGGTTGCCGATACCCCTCTGGTTGTCGGCAGCTCCAATACAGCGAGGCTACAAGTCGCGATAGACCTCCATGCTACAACGGCGTCATCGTTCACTATCTCGCTCTTCAAATCCAAGGCAGAGTCGGTTCTGCTAACTTACACCACGGCAGACCGCACTCTGACGCTCGACACTAGTGACGCGGGCTACGGGCAGGCAGGAACATGGAAAGCCGTCATTGATGCATCAGGCAAGAAGAATCTGACACTGGATATATTTATTGACCGATCGAGTCTGGAGATCTTTGCTGGTGACGGAACAGTTATGACAGCTAATGTTTGGCCGAGATATCAGGAGTCCAAGGATATCACGATTGCTGGACACGGTGGCAGTGCAGTCTTTGAATCCGTCAAGCTCACGCCTCTTGGTGACGGACAGGGCTGTTTCCTTCTCGTTGGTACATAGTTATTTTGTTAGCTGTTTGCTGTATCAAGCTACTGCTTATACGTAGCCAACAATAGTCTTATATTGTGTCGTTTTAAACTTCAACCCAGTACGTTATATAATAACATAAGGCTTTACTACCAGTATACAGTAGCAATGTGAGAAATCCCGCAAACTGCCATCTTGAATCATTCCATGTCGATGTGTGGACGGAGAAACAGAGTGACGCTACCCCTCGCGCATGCACAGACTAGACCTTGCAAGCGATGGTCTGAGCATGGCCGACCAGCTTCAGTATCAGCACTAAGTTAGGTTCGACGGACTTTGCCTAGCGACCTGCCCCATCGACAAGGTGCAGGGTGCCAGGATGCTGGGGTGGTGTTGGGGAAATGGAACCAAGCGTGACGCTAATTTTCGCGGTCTCGGAAGGAAGAAGCTGATTGCGGGGGAAGTGCATCCAGTTTAAGTTTAAATGGTCTGTTAGAGTATCCCGTTATCGTTATCCACCCTCCGTTCCTTTCAACTCTCCCCAACTGCCCCTTTCTAAGGTGACAGAGTATGGCAGAAACTACAGCAGCCCACGAGTCCAAGCCGTCAAGCCCAGCGCAACTGACTATAGAGGCATGGTCGCAAGGGTTCATGATTGGAGCTCTGTTGATCATGGCCAGCATTACCCTCGCAAATATGCGGTCGGGGGTATTGCTGCATAAACTCATTCTTGTGGAGGTAATGCCCATCGTCTACTTCAATAGCAAGTGAGGCAGCCGCTTATGATAGCTATTAGCTTGTCCTGGCAGTACCGAATGGCTTCTTCACTTTCTTTAACCCCCCAATTTGGGGCTGGTATCTCTCTTCGACTGCTGTCCTCCTTATCACATCCTGGACCTTGCACAACACCATCGCATGGATGAAGAATAAGCCGTTCTTAAAGCGAAGAGGCAGCTTGATATATATCAGCACAATATTTCTTGTCCAGCCGTACTGGGTGCTCGAAATCTACGCAAACTTTGCCTATTTTAATAATATCAACAACCGTCTTTTTGTATCTACCAGGCCCTTGGAAGCGTTGTGCCGGTAAGGCCTCACCCCTGAATGCTTGTCCACGTCGGCTCACTCTTTCGTTTAGCGACCCATGGTGGATATTCACCACGGCAAACCTCTTCTGGAATATCAAATACCGCTACGAGTTCGGTCTTATTGAGATTATCCGTGTCTCCCCCCGTTTTGGCATTTTACTCCTGAGCATGTGCCTGAGCCTCGTGTTTATCGCCCTTGACCTATTCTCTGTGACCCCAGTGTTAGCACTTGGTGGCATCAACCCATTCTGGAAGTTCGCGTCTGTGTTCAAGTGCTTGACCGACACTATCATACTCGACGATTTCAAAACGGCGCTAGATAAGCTCAGTCGCCATAAAATGAGCCAGATTTATCAACTCCCCTTTAGCAACCCTGGCAATGAACTGCCGACCGACTGGGTAGAGATGGCCAGAAGAGGAGCTGTTCTCACATCTTGTCACGAAAGCGATGTTTTGGTGTCGGTTGAGCAGGTTGAGAGGGTTCCTATTGATGCAAACTTGAGCATATCGACTACGGAGGTGGTTCCTTCGCCACCACCCATTGCGTTGACGCGGGATGTTACGCGCTATGAGAAACGAGAATAAGAATAACTATTTATTGTTGGTAATTAAACACTTGAAGTTCTATAAAGAGAAACTTGACATAATTTACTATAAAGCTATTTTAAGGTATTCTAAGGTAGCCTAAGTAAAAGTTTAACGCGTAAGACTAAGCGTAGACTATCTAGGTATCAATCCCCGAGACTACCTAGTCCGCCCCTTGGAGCCGACGACGAATCTGCTATAGTTTTCACAAAACTTTTATCCGGTCATTTTGTTAAGTGACTCTGAACCCTAAGAAAATAGAACCATTAGAAATTCAATGACTTTCGATCTAGCGCGGCTATTCACCGTCAACGTCAGCTGAATCACTACGTCCTTACTACGTGACCACAATAAGATCCAAGCCGTAGATATGTCAAACTCCTGGATGTTAACACGCTTTAGCCCCTCGAAAACTTCCTTGTATCCATGGACCTAGTTATTGGTTCTTCCTAGAGGGCATAGTTGCTCACCTTCAAGATCACTTCAGTCTGAATGAAGAGGCGTCTACGAAGGACACGATTGTGTTTGCTAAGGTTTTGTGGTGTCTCGTGACTTCTCTCCTACACGAGTTCGGGTTTGGGTACCTCTAGCCTGACGAGCAGATACCGCTGCTCAGAAATGGCGGCAAGCGACAGCGGTATCTCTAGGGACGCCCCAGTCACTGGGCCTATGGTCTTTGTTGTTGCTTGCTTTCTGGCCGTCTCGATGTTCGGCTTCATCGAGCTCAACTTCATTACCCTCACTACATTTAAGAGACGGGGTGGCCTCTACTTCTCGAGCTTTATATTCGCTACCTGGGGGATTGTCCTATCCGAAATCGGCTTCTTACTCAAGTACCTTCGGTCTAATACGAATAGTTACATCTATGTCACTCTTATCGTCGTTGGTTGGTGGCCTTTGGTAACAGGGCAGTCTGCCGTCCTCTATTCACGACTACACCTCGTCCTACATACATGAATATGGCCGAGGGCTGTTCTGTTCATGATCTTTTCCAATGCCATTATCGACCATGTCCCGACTACCATTCTCATTTACGGCGCCAACTCCGCGAAGCCAGAGCCCTTTGCAAAGCCATACTCCATCTATGAGAAAATTCAGACCACCATTTTCCTCCTCCAAGAAATGGCAATTTCAGGGCTGTATGTCTTCGAGACGACGAAGATCCTACGAATAACCGCTATCACTTGGCGAGATACGAACCGGAACATGCTGAGGCACCTGATTGTGTCGGATAGAAGCTATCTCTATTGAATAAATGGAGCTAGACTTGGTAGTAATTGCTGGACATCGTATTATTAACTAGGATGTTGTGGATATCACACATTGGATCATTAGGACTAGCTCTTGCATATATATGAGGACCGAAATGGAAACCTTCGTGGCGGATCACGGGCCTTTCATGGACCTATGAAATATTATACATAATTATACAGGACTTCTCAAGTATATAAAAAAGAGTCGACCCAGGAAGATAGAAGAACCACAACAATACAACACGTTCTTTGCAGCTGAGACCCTACTTCGCAACAGTTATGAGCCCGGAGACGCGCTCTTGATCAAACATCGAGTCACGCTGTCAACAAGCAACAAAAGCGATCTAGAGCTAGGTTACTCGGCCAAAGATATGGAGCTAAGTCCTATCACAATGCCTCCGACGAAACCAGAAGTCATTCTGACTAGTAACGAAAACTGGGATGATTGGCAGGTTTACCTATTAAGCAAGATTGACAAAGACATATGGGCCGCAGTCAACCCAGTCAATCGAACTCAACAACTCTTAAGCAAGCCAAGAAAACCTCAAGCTTCTGACTTCAATCAAATGCTGTGAGCGAAGCAGGCCTCACAGCAGCCCAGATCAATCAGTTCAAGATGGCCCGAGGCAATTGGAAAGATGACTCTGCAGGCTACGAATGACAAAAGACGAATCTCACTAAGGCTAAAGAAGCAGTCTTTAGTAGTGTGAATCAGAAACTTGCCCGCTATCTTGATCAGCACAAGAATCTTACCAACTGGATTGATAGCCTAAACTCAGCCGTCAATGCCGAGCAGACCAAAGCCACCAAACAACTCGCTGTAGAATATCAACAGATTCTTCAGTCTTTCAACTGCTCGAACTTGAAGACCTTTACTGATCGGATTTGGACCTGGGAAAACTTCCTCTTGAAGGGCGCATGTTAGCAGATGCTTGAAGTCACCAGAGGCCGCTGGCTCTTTGAGCTAGCACGGCTGATGTCCAAGCATAACACCAACTTCACGGACAATTGCAGACAAGCTGCCGAAGAGGCTATTACAGCTAGCAGGAATTACGCAACCTTAACCGAGCAAGCGATCCGACAATTGGAGGACCCTGACCTACTCGTCAATACAACAAAGTTACGAGCAACAATAACAACCATTCAGCGAGCCAGCAAGCCAAAAGATATTATGGATGCTAGCAAGGAATGGTCGATTGCGAACACGGCTATTAAGCTACGAAACTGGGCTAGTTCTGCCCTGCCAGCTCAATCAAGGACATCGATCAAGAGAGGGTCAGCCTTTCAAGCAGAAATCGAATCCGAAGAGGAACGCGGGCCAAGAAAAAGGCGAAACACTAAACAAATCACGTCTGGCTGTGAAGCGTGCGGGATTCGTTTCCATGACTTAAAGTCCTGCTGGACCGCGATCCCCGATTTAAGACCTGAAGGCACGGAACCATCAAAAGGTCGAACAAGTCTAGTTAAGAAGGCTATTAATAAGGATCCAAAGCTGAAGACGAAGATCAACATGATACGAGAGACGATTCGGAAGGAACAAGCTGGTGAGCTACTAGAAAAGAAGCGAGATGCCTCGGAATGACAGCAAGAAGGCCTACGAGTCATAAGACGACTTGTGGGACAAGCGCTTCCAGAAGGGGCAGCTTTTCAGATCTGTCTCGGAAGTTGCTTGCAGGCTGATCGATATCCCTTGCACTCATCGACAATTCTTAATTCTGGAGCTACCTTGCATATATTTAACGACTTAGGAAGATTCCGATTGATGAAAAGACCTCGATCAAACGACTATCTAATAGCTGGAGACTCGGAAGTTCGGATTGAAGGCTATGGACGAGTTGACCTTTCAGTGTTAGACCGAGAACTCTTTAGCAAGCGAGTAGCGAAGGAGCTAAAGCTACGTTCTATCAAATCCGAATCCTCAGCCCCAAACAGCCAAGATCAGAATGGAGGCGCGGAGAGATCAGGAGGTTTGATTATTGAAAAAGCTCGAGCAATGCGAATATCTGCCAACCTACCATATAACCTTTGGAAAGAGATAGTAGAAGTTGCTTGCTATCTAAGGAAACGAACACCTTTAGAACGCAACAACTAGAAACGCCCGTCTGAGAGAGCCTTTGGGAAACAACCAACTATCAATCATCTGAAGGCATATGGATGTAGAGCTTATGCGTTGACTGCAGAAGCCTAGCTCAGGAAACAAAGGAGGCGGAAGCTTGAACCCAGGGCACACATAGGATATCTAGTTGGATACCAATCCTCGGATATATATAAGATCTGAGTGCCTCACAAGGACAAGGTCATCTTTACTCGAGATGTCATATTCGATGAGAGCAGGGTCTTTGACAACAAGCTACCGTAGCTAAGTCTGAGCTACTGCAGTCAGTTAACGATCTACTGGAAGAAGTTGAGCACCGCAGGAACCCTATATCATAATAAAGGGATTGGTATTTGTCTTCTTTGTCGATAATATCATCTAGGCTTATTGCAAGTTAGACCATGCAACTGCAAGAGAAGCTATTAAAGGTCTAAAGAAACGATACCAAATGAGTTAAATAGGAGAGCCGAAGTGGTTTCTAGGCATCCATATCTTGCGAGATAGAAGCCAAAGGACAATCTAGTTAATCCAAGATGCCTATATCGACAAGATTGCTTATAAGCTAAATATTGAGCTAGATAGAAAAAAGCCAGATACGCCAATGAGACAAGAAGAGCTATAGAAGTTGGAGATCCAAGCAACAAAACAGTCAATAGAGAGATACCAATAGAAGGTTGGATCAATCTTATTTGCTGCCATTTTAACGAGGCCAGACGTTGCGTTTACTATATCTCGACTTATAAGACATAGGTAATATCAGTCCAAGCGAGTTGCACCACCAGGCAGCAGATAGGGTTATTTAAAATCTCTATTCCACAAGGTCTTTTGGAATTAGGCTAGGAGGTGGCAGCTTAAGCAAAGAAGGCCGTGTTGAGACTTTCCTTAGTGCAAGCGACTCTTCTTTTGCGGACAACACAGAAGATAGAAAGAGCTCGCAAGGCTATGTGATGAGACTGTTCGGAGGACCAATCGCTTGGAACTTGGAAGGTCTCAAAACAGCCAACAGTCACAACATCAAGCACAGAGGCCAAATTGCTGGCAGCATCAGAAGTAGCCTAGGAACTGATTCTCACAGGCAGATTACTTAAAGCTCTGCAGATCAAGTTGGATCAGCCGTTGACATTCGAATGTGACAATAGGCAAACGATACGCCTGTTGACAGAAAAAGTATTAAAAAGCTGACTACTTAGTTAAAGCATGTTAACATTTTTCAACATTAGCTACGGCAAGAAGTCAGGGAGAAACAAGTGTACATTGGGTTGAGACAAGAAACATGGTAGCCGATGGTATGACCAAGGCATTGCCCAAGGTCCGACACATTGAGTTCCTGAAACAACTTCAAGTAGAAGATATTCGCGATCGAATAGCCATTAAAGTGTTGATGGGAAAAACTCGAGACAGACTGCGTGAGCGGTATCGAGGCCCAGACGACAGACCAGACCTCAAATTGAAGCTAGGGTTTAAAGGCGGTCAGCTTGGTAAAGCCAAAACCTACACTCAAGCTATCAATATCCAGATCGACTGTGATAACACGCAGACTATTAACCTTGTCACGGCTGAGATAGCTACCTTGAATACCAAGCTACGACATGTGGATATCCATAACCACTGGCTAAGGCAGGAGATTCAAGGAGGCAAGATTCAAGTTAATTACGCCAAGTCGATAGATATGGTTGCAGATAGATTAATAAAAGTCCTACCAATAGGCAAATAAAAACACTTCCTCGATCAACTTGGCCCAGAAGATATTCACGAAAAAACAGCAGAGTTATAACCAGAAAGGAGTAGAAGAAAGACTCTGAAAAATGGAAGACTATCTCTAATACAGGCTCAATAGTGGCCTATTCGAACCTGAGAGGGTGTGTTAAATAATAGCAATGATAGAATCTCATGCAAGCAGATGTCATTACAACTAGATGTTGCATATACATAAGGAAGGACTAAAAAGAAAACCTTGGAAGACAAGGTTACGGGACTTTCACGGACCTATGCAGGGTTATGCGTAATTATACAGGATATCTCAAGTATGTAAAGAAGAGTCTGTTTAGGATAACTAGAGAAAAAACGCAGAACAAGAACATTAATTAATTGATTAAATGAATCAGCCTAATTAAGGGTAATTCCAAATCACTTCCCTCTTAAAATCTGACAGTTACAGAGGGATTTTTAATCGTTTTGCTTGTACAGTCGCGGCTCGCTTGTAAAGTAGGTTAGTATTTTTAATAAAAAATAGGATTGTTTAAAGATTAATAGCTAAAGAGGAGGTTGACTTCTTCCTATCGTATAATGTTATATGGATCTAGATAGGTGGCTAAACGGTGGGGTGACTAGGTATTAGGTAGTGTTCCATTCTAATTTTAATCTTATTATATAGTAGGTCTGCAAAAAAAACGATATATTTCTAAATTTCCCCTCCTATATATACATTACTAAAATCACATAATAACTTTAGTATATAATT
>JABFEV010000707.1:0-14431 GCA_013618395.1 Fusarium domesticum | reverse complement strand
GTCCGGGTGGATCAGGCCGTGACACCCACCCTGTAATTATAAAATAAAGTACTAAAATAGAATTACGTATGGGCCAACGGGTATGTATCAAGTTAGAGTATGCTGCGAACAACAAGCGGTCAGACAACACCTAAATTCGCAACTAACATAAAGTGATTTACATTATCTCTAGACAACCATAATAAACTTCCTTGGTAAACCTTAGTATACAAACACAAACTCATCATTCTTCCAGTCTGTAAGATCCATCAGTGCATTTTCTCCTAGTTGGATATCCTCTTCGCCGTCCTGATTGTTAGAAACATATCGATGCTCCATGCTAAGATCATGAATTTTGGCTGGCTTGCCGTTTTGGACTCTTCTCCTTTCCTGGAGCCTGTTTAAGAAGACGAGGTTCGCAATTTGCAAGCATACAATGCCAATCATGGCTCCGGTAATGGCCATAGTCTTGGTGAGGCCTGAGTGGTAGTATGGAGCATCCTTCGAATTGAACAGCAGAGGACCAATGATGTTGCCCGCTGAAGAGCCAGCATTGTAGAGAGACATGATTACCGACTTCTTGGTGGTTCCACCGATATTCGAAATCATCCAAGACACAAGAATTGGATTACCACCGAAAAGGAAGGCGAGGAGATAGTAAGCCGTCAGGAGGGGAGGAATGCTATCCCGACCAAGCTTGTAAAGCATGATGGCACCGGCAAGTACGGGGAGCATGACGGCGATGAGAAAGGGGGATTTAAGGCGGAAACGGTGAGCCATGTATGAAGCCGGGAAGATGACGATAAGCTGAACGGCTCCAAAGGGAATGTTAAGAAGCGAAGTTTGTTCCTTGCCAAAACCGAAGCCGCCAATAATGATAGGACCGAATGTGTTTACTACAGCAGCGGTCACATTAAGACACAAAGCCATACCGACAAACAGCCAACTCTTGGGTTCGATAAGGGCTTCCAGTGCTTGTGCCCATTTGAACTCTCGAGTTCCAGTACCGGTCTGGTTAGCACGAAGCCGTTCGATTGTCTGAAGTTTCTCCTGCTCCGTGAGGAATCGAGCCGTGGGAATATCGTTGGGAACAAACCAGTAGACAACTGGAGCGGTGGCTACGGTCAAAATTCCCACAAAAAGGAAGAGAATGCGCCAGGAAGCTAGCGAACCGTTGACCTGGCCCAATCCGTAGGAAATAGCAGCGGCGAACATGGTTGCCAAACCATTGCTGCCATACCAGCAGGCGACTCGCATGGGTTGCTCAGCACGTCGGTACCACTGAGAAGTCATGACCGAGAATAAAGGGAGACATGCCGCCTCGAATAGTCCCAGCAAGAATCGCGTTGCTAAAAGGCCCTCGTAACTATTGCAAGCCGCCATACAGGCCTGAGCTGTTCCCCAGCCAAGGACGAGGCCAGCCATGAAGATACGATGTGGTATCTTGACCATGAGCCAGGAGGAAAAAGGCAGCCAGACAAGCTGGGCAATAGCAGCCATCGAGCTGACCATGGAATACTGGTTCCCGACAAGGTTGGTATCCTCTCGAAGTCCCCAAACAGCTCCATAACCAAGAACTGATTTATCAAGGATCTGGAGGAAGTAGACCCAGACAAGGATCGTGAGAATGTGCTTGTCTGTCTTTCGCCGAAGTCTCTTGTTCTATTTGTGTCGAAGACCGTTAGTTGTGTGTTTCTCAACTTGAAGGATGTCTTTCGACAAGCTTGATATTTACTTACATCTTCATCTGTAACTTGGATATGCTGGCCGCCCATCATTTGCGCAGCACGATCACCGCCGTGGACGTTGGTTTGCGGTTTCATGATTTGCGGTTCATCGTTCTCCACCATATACTGAGTAGGAACCTCATCGGACTTGGTAGTTGATGACATGGCTGTTCAAACCGGAGTGTTACACTTGATAGAGATTGTTGATCACAGAGTCAGGAGAGTTGAAAGAAGGAGTGATCTTGTCAAGTTGGTATCGAGAATAAAAAGGCTTTTTAAGTGTTCTTTTATCCTTTCTTTCGTCTGACCCCCACGCGGGGGTTTTCAAACTTCTAACACTCGCCACAAACTGGCGTTCCACTCATGACGCAGAAATAATTTTCACAAGGGCGTCAAGGCGTTGCATCGACGAGCATTCGCGTGCTTAATTTTTCCCCGCAACCAGAATGGGTTAATGGGGTATAATGCGGGGTTAGAAACTAGCGTCCGTTAGCTTGGTTCTCGATAGCCGATATTCGGACTATCATCATCCCTCATTTGCCGACAAAAGCTATCTACCCTTTTATTGGTTCAATTGTCCATTTGCCGATTTGCCGCGGCCCACAGTGATCAGTTGCCGCACATGTCGTATTGTCGCCGTAACCTCTCAACATTTACGACTCAGAACACCTAGTGCGTCGTCCCTATTCTAGCTTCTAGTCCTCAACACCACCTTTACACAGAATCAGAGCCGAGTCAGTTCCGCGTTGCCACCCAAACGTTTTGCTACGGCGGAAATTTCCCGTTATAATTAAAAAGTTTTTTTAGTAACTTTCTCATGTCTACTGCTCGAGTAGATACCGTCTCGCAAATTAATCTTGCTTCTTAACTTGTGTGACCCTTAGCAAGCTTGGCTACGTATAAGCGGCCGAACCCTGGACACCTTGTTTTTCTATACAGTATTTCGTATAAAGCCTTTAGGTGAGATGAAATTAAAGATATCTATATTTCTTAGCGTTTCCCCACGGGATCTTTCCCCGGGCTCATCCCACGCATGTTTATAATCTCAAAACCCCACGTTACTAACGGTCTTCTTACACAATATCATGCACGCTACTAAAACTATTTTCAACTGCTAAAATATGTTTGCATATAGGCTATCCCCCATGCTTGGGCCACTTAATATTCTGAGTTGGGGTAAAGTCGGCAATCTATAAGCCAGTAGTTGGGTTCATTTGGAGCCGCTTGTATTACAGGCTAGGCCCCACGGTTCAACATAAAAGCATGATCCCTATCCAAAGTCTACTATAAGACAGTCTTACTTATAGGTTGTGATTCCTTACATTTCAGCCCTGAGTTCGCCAATTCGTCAAGAACAGCCAGCCACAGCCCCCTCATATCCTTAAATTGCGACGCACCGACGTCTTAGAACTATTCGTTCGTTCCGAAGAGGCCAAACATCTACCAGCTTTCTTGTATTATCAAACTTTCATTAACAAAGATGAAACTTCTTTACCCCACCTCACTCAAAATAAACGTCGGCTTGATTCAAGATGATTCGGTCACTCTTCATTCATACAATCCTAAGGAGCCTATACCAGAGGAGCATATCGATGCGGAAGCCCTTGTCACTTGGGCCAACAGCCCCGATAACCTCAGTGGTGCTGCCGTTCGAATGAAAAATCTTCGCTGGATCCAAGCACTGGCTGCTGGTCCCAACGAGATTCTCAACGCAGGCTTTGACATGTCCAAAGTCATCCTGACAACGGGTTCTGGCTTACATGATCATACTGTAGCAGAGCATGCCTTGGGACTTGTACTGAATGCAGCTCGTCGCTTCTTCGAAATGCAGCAGTGGCAGCTTAAAGGCGCATGGGCAGGGCATCTTGGTGGAGTTCAAGAGGACCGCCCAGCCGGTCGATTTACAACACTCCGCGATGCTAATATCCTTATCTGGGGATTCGGAAATATCGCCAAAACGTTAGCACCTGTTCTTACAAGTTTAGGTGCCAAGGTTCGCGGCATCGCTCGCAGTTCTGGAGTTCGCAATGGGGTGGAAGTGTTTAGTGAGGACCATTTGGAAAGTCTACTTCCTAGCACAGACGTCCTTGTCATGATTCTTCCTGGATCGGACTCAACCAGACATATACTTGGTCGCGACCGCATTGCGAAACTGCCCAAGCACGCCTGGGTCACCAACGTTGGTCGTGGTACCTGCATAGATGAAGAAGCTTTGACAGATGCCCTTATCGCAGGTGATCTTGGCGGCGCCGCCTTGGATGTCTTCGAGGTCGAGCCTCTGCCGGCGTCAAGTCGGCTATGGAAAGCCCCCAATGTTATCATTTCGCCTCATGCTGCTGGGGGAAGACCGCAAGGGGCTGAGACTTTAATCGCGGAGAATATAAAGCATCTGAAGGCGGGGGAACCCTTGAGAAATCAACTGTCATGAGTGTACGTGTATTAAACAATGGCAGGGAACTATGATGGTGCTTTTTGTTAAGGGGTCGACCTGTTCGTGAGTTTGTTGTCATTTCGGTCATGTGCTTTCAGTGGCATCGCCAAAACCACACCGTTTTATATAAGAACCATATAGAGCTAGTAACACCATAAATATTAGCAATTTACTTAAGGCCTCAATATTGTTTCATTTGAGAGCATGGAGAATCAGTGTCAATGGGGATTTTGCACGTTGTAATAGAAAGGCATAACTACAAAGAATAGGTAGCATCTTCTCATTCCATTTTATATTCTAACCCAGCGGAAATTACTTCTAAACTATACATGATTTCTATGATAGCAGGGTATAAAGATATTCAGGTCGATCTTGCATTTCTATACGATTACATCCTGTTGCCTTCAAGCCTTTCCTGTTGACCCCATCCAGTCCATGTGATCTTCTATAACTTTCTGCATAGCCTGAGTTCCTTCTTCCATCACCGTCGTGATTGGCACGACACCAGCCCTTTGCTTCTGAACCTCTGCATATCTATCGTTGAATACGTTGTTAATGTTGATCTTGGCCATTCCATGCCTGATGCTCTCTTGGAAAAGCTTCTCATCAAAATCACCAGCTCCATGCAAGATCAACTGTACTCTCCCCTTTGTAACCTCATGCACCTTTTTCAAGAGCTCGTAGTCCAGTTGCGGACCTTTTGGACCATATTGACCATGGACATTCCCAAATGCAGGAGCCAGCCAGTCGATACCCAGAGCCATAAATTCTTCGGCCTGCTCTGGTGTAGTAAGAATACTCTCCAGCTCACCTGTGTCAATAACACCATCCTCGCCACCGTTGATACGCCCAGGCTCTGCCTCGGTAGCAATACCCCGTTCACGTAAGAACTCGACCAACTCTTTCGTCTTGGTCATATTCTCCTCCTTTTCGTAATGGCTCATGTCAATCATTATGCCATCAAAGCCTCCTAATTCGGCAGCTTTCTTAATGATTTCTGGTGATTGGGCGTGATCCATATGTACGGCAATAGGCACCGAGGCCTTGTCCGCAGCCTCTCGAGCCGCATGCACAAGAAGACTTTCGGCATATTCTATTGCGCATGGGAATAACTGGATAATGGCTGGTGAACGCTTGGCCTCGGCGGCCCTCACGGAGGCGATGATGCCCTCGAGATTATAACAGCACATTGCAGGAACAGCATATCCCTCAGCGGCGGCCTTGTTCACAATGGCGAGTGCTCTGTTTTGTTTTGCAGTCGACATGATGATGATTGGGATAAGAAAATGCGAAAATCAGGAACGAAATAATTGACGATGGAGGGGTGAGATGCCTAGGATAGGGATTGTTTATGAACGTTGGAGCTAGATCACTGGGGATAGTTCAACATTTAGTAGTGAAGCTTAAGCTTTGCCGGTTTGACCTTGTCAAACTCAGAGTGTGCAACGGCATATGTAGCCAATTGCCGTTATCTTCGAATTAATTACCGATCACAGAGCGGCTAATGATGAATAGGCGAACTTCCAGTACATAGTCTGAATGTAACCGCACTGACACCTCGTGCCAGAAATGACCTTGCTTAGTCCCTAATACAGATTCATAGATATCCGGCACGCTAGTGTAGGGTATGAGAAAAGAAATAGTACCTAGTATATTTTCTTATTAATGATATGTTACGACCGAACGAAACATGAAAGACTCTGCCATCCCTATCTAGTCAACCAGCCCATATTAAGAACCTACCTTTCTCTGCGCCAATAAGATATCTTTTTAGCGCAGAAATTACAAGGAAATCACCCGAAATAGATTGGCAGACATCAATTTGACGCACTGCAGAGTATAACTAGTAACGATTTACAAGTCCTGCGTTCCAGAACCCTCGAATGTCTCGACAGTAGGTTTGTCATACAATGCCTGCCGAGCCTCTTCGCCAGCGAACAAATAATCGACGCCTACTAGCTCGAGGCCCCTAGTTGCGGTGGAATAGCCAGATGAGGGGAACCCAGGTAGCGTTCAGCACAGCAAAGAATTTCTTTTCTTGCATCATGAGCTCAGTGGATTCGACTAGGTAGCCCTTTCAACCCCATGGGATATCCTGGTGCATCGTCAACACCTAAAAGGCGGGGAAGATCTGGGGGGCTGAAATCTGCTGGTTGACCCCCTGATCAGAAGCCGCAGCAAAAGCCGACAGCGGCATTTCCGCTTCGAAGTGCCGATTAAAAAAACAAAACAAGCTAGTGGTACTAGAAAAAGCCACTGCCCTAATATAAGCGAGTGCAAACCACGAAGCCCAATTTAATCCCCACCATTCCTCCAGCGCACTTGACCATAATTAGTCTAGCTCTAGTGCCTAGATGCATGTCGGCTATTAGGCTAATGCCTCAGCTCTTAAAATCAGATGCCGTCGCCGTTTGAAAGGCAAATGCTCTTGACGACTCCATCTCATGGCTACAATGATGGGAACCGAAAGAGAAAGGCGGATCTCCCGTGCTTGTACTGCCTGTAGGTCGAGAAAGACCAAATGTGACTTGTAAGAAGATCAACCTTTCAGCCGCCATAATCACACGTTTTCTTCTTCTTTTTTCTTAGTTCTTTCTATGCTAAGGCAAATTTTAACTCCCGGAATTCTAGGGATTCGATAGGCACTCCTGGCCAACCACCCTGCCGCAGATGCGTGGAGTTTGACCTGCAATGCATACTCGCGACTTCTAACAGGGGAGGTCGTCGGATCAAGGGTAACAAAACTGCCGCACGCCCTGACCTTCCGCATGACCAAACTGCTGCTACGGCTACAGAAGATACGGACCGTTCCGTAGCCGAGCACCGTCCCCGGCCGAACGGAATCCAAGACGGTGACTCTGGATCACGGAGTAGGACGGATTCTAGAGACCTTGACAGGGGAAACTTGTGGTCTTATATGGAACACGGGACCAATTGGTACAGACAAAGTGCTGGTGGTCGAGAACCTTCTCCAAGTCGTCGACGGGAAAGTTTTGGACTTGAGAACCGCATCAACTCTGACCTGTTGAACCCTTCTGATGCTTTGGATCTGCTGCATCAAGTAGCTGATCTCGATAATGATGATCAACCACACGCCTCCCTGGCAGTGCAAGGTAGCGATGACGGCGATCCGCCTGGTTTGGACGTCAACCGCATATGCTCTTATAAGCCGGTAACGGATGGATCTCTTACTACGCAAGATATTATCTTTCTTCTCCAGAGGTAACTGAGTCGTGGCATCATGCATACGTCGGGTACAGCATACTAATCGGTAGTTTATTCAGATACCGCGAGCATTACCATGTATTCTTCCCGGTCGCCCACGCAGCCATATTCAAATATGATCAGATCCACCGCTGGCTCCAAAAAGAGGAGCACCTCATAACAGCCATTCTAGCTGTTGCCTCCAGGAACGATCCAACATGGTCAACAGTCCACCACGCCTGTTCAATTCACATGGAACACTTGGTGTCGAGACTGGTCTATACTGGAGCTACGACAGTCGGCGCTGTTGAGGCTCTTCTCATACTTGCCGAGTGGGCTCCGGATCCGCCCAAGGATGGAAAGGCCATCGGGTGTGGTAAAGAGGACCAGGGTTCATGGATGCTTGTCGGCATGGCGATTCGGCTGGCTTATTTACAAAGACTGGAGCAGACTGGTCTTGTTCAAGGGGAGAAAGAATCGTCTGAAGATGCTTGCAGGAAACGCATTGCCTGGGCAGGTATTTACTCTCAGCTTCTTTTATAGAGGTCATGTTGGCTAATCTCACGTGTTCTTTTATTTAGCTTGTTACATGAGCGATCGCCATATATCCATTCGCTTGGGCAAAGGGTTCTGGTCTCGAGGACCTGGTCCCTCGACGCACCTTCGTGCCCCCGACTTCCCCTCTTTAGAGGCTCAGAAACTTGGAAACGAGAATCTAGCTCTTTTCTTTCAAGCTCACCTCGAGTTGACACAACTGTTCACTAATACTCACGACATTCTCTACTCTTCGACCAGTCACAGGGAGCACCTGTATATGGGCGGGGAGTATGTTAAATATATTGTAAGCTCATGAAAATTACCTATATACCCCTGACTCCCCCACTAACTTCTACTAGGATGACTTTGCGTCAGTTCTGAGAAGATGGAAGCTTCTATGGGGTAACTTGAGCTGTAAGCCACTCCACCTACCCGCAGTGGTAGCATACTAGATGAACTAATCGTTAGAGTAGTTACCCCCTTGATTAAATCATCACTCGTTCTGACTTATGACTTTCTTCGCCTGTACATCAACGCTTTCGCTTTTCAGGCAAATATGAATCGAGCTAGCCAAGAGAAAGCAGCCGGGCTAGACAAGACCTTCTTCGCAGACCTTGCTGGAAAGTCGGATGCTCGGTTCATTTACGAATCAATAGATGCTGCTAATTCTCTCTTGGGAACTCTCAACACTTATATCGACCCAGAGAAGGGCTTGAGGTATATGCCTATTAAGTACTTGTTATATACTATATATGCTTCCGTATTTCTCTACAAGGTATTTTCGACTTCCTACTATCCTACATACTCACTTACAGTTAACTGATGAGACAACTGTCTTCTAGGCCATATCGGCCGGGGCTCTCGATTCCACCGATGCAAGTGCCGTACGTCGTACGGTACATGAGACGATACTTTGTTTGCAAAGAGCCTCTGTTGACCAGAACGGACTAGGCAAGCGGTATGCGCGGTCCTTGAGATTGCTCTACACCAGACCATTACCGCGACAGCGCGAGTCTAGACGTCACGATAAGGGCGCTTCAATTCAAGCGACCGTGCCAAACATTGGGGAAGCCGGTTCAGCGGAAAGTCAGAGTCCTCAAACAGTTGGATTTGATCCCTTACATGGATTTTCATGGAGAGATCTTGATTCTCTGGGTCAGTTCATTATCAATGACGCGTTGCTGAATGCTCCAGATGGATCGTTGGTAACACCTGAGATGGTCATCGATGGAGAGGCCATGACCGCAGATTCTCGACCAGATATTCGGATGAATGCGTGGAACGAGCAAGATTTCATATTTTAGGACAAACTAATTTGCCTCCTTGGGTTAAGAAAAAACGGAAGGGATTCGAATGATGCTGTTTTGTGATAGCATTGGAGTATAGGGTAGCGGTGTGTTTTATAGGTGAAATATTACGTTTAGTTATTTCTCTTTTTTGTTTCTATAACGTATAAAGGGAAACGCAATACACTCGTCAGTGGCTTCTAGGGCTGGTTTTCGTGGCAGTGGCCCCCTTCTCTGATCAGAGTGGGTATGCTCATCGACCTCAACGCTTCTTTGTCATATCTTGTCGGCAGTGTTCTTGCGTGGGGTATTATTGGGCCCATCATCGTGGCCAAAGGCGAAGCTATCGGTGTTCCTATAGATCCTACCAACCCAGACTTGGTCATCTACAACGCATTTATCCTAGAGCAGTTGAAGACGACTCCCTCACCGCGATGCTGGATTCTGTGGCCGGCTGTTTTCATGATGCTTGCTTCGTCTGTCGCCACAATTCTACTCGAGACGAGGAACTTTGGCAAGCTTGGAAAGTTTGGACTTCAGCGCCTGAACGCCAAGATCGAAAAGACCACTGGAAAGCGCATCGTCAAGAGCAACTCTGCTGACGCCGTCCCGGGCGCTCCGGTTCTTGAAGACTTTGAGATTGCAGACCCTGTTCCCGAGGAGTACCAGGTCCGGTGGTGGGAGTGGTCTTCAGTCACCATCGTGGCATTTCTCATCGCCATTGTCGCTTTAAAGCAAACATTTGACGTCCCTCTAGCCATCGTGCTTCTCAACGTCTTCTTGGGCTTTCTATGGGCCTTTGTCGTGATCCAGTCGGCACCGAGGGAGACGGATGCCCCAGTGACCCATCTCCGGTCACGGGCTCTCCGGGGGCATTTGAGCAGGACTTGATAGCCGGAACCATGTCAAGACCCTTTGGTCTGCCAATCTGGCCCGATGTCCAGCTCGACTATAACCCCACGCCGGCATCTCCACATGACCAAGATGGCTTCTTCACCCGCCTCATGGACTCTTCAGATGACCCAAACCTGGCACAGCTATCATGGGACGGCATGCGAGGTCAAGTGCACCATCGTGCTGGCGAGCCACCGACGTCTTCCAACTTTGAGGAAACTCCTGTTGCTGCCGACAACGACCATGGCCACGACCAGACAGCTTCTAGTCATATGATTTTGAAATATCCGTCACAGCAGCAATGGTCTACTTCACCCACAGCCCGGACAAGTCAGTCACATCCACGGCCGTTCCCTCACTCTAAGCAAGCCCAGAGTCTTCCGTCCGCGCGCCTCCCCTGGCCCAAAGTACACAAACCCCCTTCGTCAAAGATCTCGGTCGACTACAGGATATACCTCGCCCACTTCAAGGTCACTGTCCTGCAAGCCTTCCCTCTCCAACTCCCATTCCTGTGGGACCTGGTCATCAAGTCAGAACCTGTCCGTTGCGCGGCGCTTGCACTCGCCGCGGCTAATCTCGCCAACCTACAGGGCAAGCAGCTGGACAGCAGTCAAGGCACATGGCCCGCCGTGCCAACTTACTTGTCCAAGGCTACCACCTTTTCAGAACAGACTCTCCAGGCATTGGAAAGCGACGCAAGCTTGTTTCTGGATGCGACGCTGGTGACCATGCTGCTCATTATCTACTATGAGCTCGAGGCTGGCTCGTTTAGCGACGCGAGCCACGCCCTCTCCATACTCAACATCACTATCCTCAGCTGCCCCGAGGATGTCCTGTCGTTGACCGAGGGCCATAACCATATACGCTGGTGGCTTCATCTGCGGTCTTTAACTGCCAGTGCCCAGGGTCCTTATACGCCTCTCGGCCCGGAGAATCCCACCGAGACCTTGGTCAATGACTTGGAGCTGAGGGTAGCTACAGCCTCTCACATTTTTGACATTGTGGGGATGAAAGGTAGTCGACTCTGGTACCGGATCCTCGTGGCCAAGTGCTTCGGAACATATGGGGATTCACCAGTCAGCACTGTGAAAAAGGTCGACGACTGGTGGAGGGTCTTGGAGGGAAACTATGTCTGTGACCCTCCAGATGACTACGAGGGCCCAACAAGGTTTTTGAGTGAGGATGAATTATACGGAGAGCTAAGGAAACTCAAGATGACAGTGGAGAGCTGTAAACCCCCCAGCGAGTTTCAACCAGGGTTCCTCGAAGCGACTCCCGCCCAAGGGATCGTCCCCCTCCGGTTTTCAAGTCACCGTCAAGCAATGGAGGTTGCCAATTATGCATTTGCTCAGATAATTCATACTACAATCTCAAGACGACAAGGCAGAACGGCTCGCGGTCCAGGGCGAGGGCAATAGTCTTTTACCAAACATGCGTAGCGGACCTAAGCTCAACCTCAAGGGCGTTATAATTAGCAATAGACTCGTCCGGGCCAGCTCTTGTTCCGCTTCAGGGAGCTGCTGCCGTGGTATTTCGGGGCAAAGGAGGCCGGGAAATGGAAGGCATATGAGCCTTTGACGTATGCTGAGATCACCGAGTCGGGACATTTGGCTCCGTATGACAAACCCGAGGAGTCGCTGGCGTTGATCATCGGCTGGATCCAGGGGCAGGTGCCAGCTCGTTAATCAGGAACAGGACATCTTAGAAATAGATTAAAATTGTATATTCTGTGTGTCAAGATCAAAGAAGCCTCACTATGTGTATCCCAATCTACCCTATGCAAAATGTGACGGGCAACCGGTCCGCGAGATGCAGTTCAAGCTCTATGCCGTTCTCCCGTTTGCCGCATGAATATTACATGAGACCCTGATTGAATGAATAGGTAACTGTGCCGTGTTACCTTGACTTCAGGGTCCGTCGTTAAATTGCGTCTCTATTCGGTGCTCGCGTATCGAATGGGATTGCGTGGCAGTTCGTTCCTCCTCCTTCACCGTTACTACTGTCAAAAATGATAGCACAAGGCCCTCTATCCAGCCAGGAATGGTCTCCAACTGCAACAAGTTCCACCCTATCAAGGACACCACAACCTGCCAGGGCATTGCCGATTATCATAAGATTTCCCTCGCCAACTCTTTCAAGTGGAACCCCAAAGTCGACGCTGACTGTTCCAACTTGTTCCTCGGTGCCAATGCCTGTGCTGGTGTTGTTGGATTTACTCCTGATCCTGTCACCACAGCAAAGCCTACAACTACTACCCCAAGTAATGGAATCACCACGCCTACTCTCATCCAGCCTGGCATGGTTTCCGACTGCAACAAATTCCATCCTATCAAGGATACCACGACTTGCCAGGGAATAGCTGATTACCACAAAATCACCCTTGCCAACTTCTTCAAGTGGAACCCCAAGGTCAACACTGCTTGCACCAACTTGCTCCTTGATGCCAACGCTTGTGCTGGTGTTATTGGATTCGCTCCTGACCCTGTCACGACGGCGAAGCCCACGACCACCAAGCCTGCCAACGGCGTTTCTTCACCCCCATCTGTTCAACCCGGCATAGTCTCCAACTGCAACAAGTTCCACGTCATCGGCGACACAACCACATGCAAGGAATTATTAACTATCAGAAAACCACAATGGCCAACTTCCTCAAGTGGAACACGGGCATCAACTCAAAGTGTGACAACCTCTGCAAGGGTTCCTCTGCCTGTGTCGGCGTCATTGGAGGAACTCCCCCACTAACAACCACAAAGCCCGCTACTGGTGTTCAGACGCCCCCTGCTATTCAGCCAGGCATGATCAAGGGATGCACAAAGTTTCACCCTGTGAGTGCTACGACGACTTGTCAGGGTATTCTGGATTACCACAAGATTACCCTCAAGCAGTTCTACAAGTGGAACCCTGCAGTGAAGAGTAATTGTAGTAATTTGTGGAAGGACACGAGTGCATGTGTTGCAGGACCTTAGTTGTTGCGAGATTGGCCGTGATAGATAATTTACATTAATGTAATGTTTGTTCTAGCTAATTAATTGCCATGTTTTATTAACTACTGCTTTATTTTGTGACTGTCGTCTATCTATGATCTTAAGCCATTCTCATCCTACCTTCCCCTTGCCCTAAGACTGCAAAAGGGTCCAAGGGACATGTATTCAAGTACAAGTTAGGATTATGACTAAATTATATTATTACAAGGCATGCGGGAAAATATATCCTTGTAATTTGCCCCCTAACCCTTGTATAAGGTGACCTCCGAGGCTAGCAGGGGTTATACAAGTATTTATTCACTCCCTCCCTTCACTTCTTTGTCCTTTACCTATACAACATCACTCTCACATCACACATCACCATTATGCCTTTTAATCACGACGAATTCATCCGTCTCGTTACAGACTACTACGACTTCTGTAGTCATTCCTTTTGGAATGTTCCTATTCATTATGCACCCCCCGGAGGCTGGCCATCCGTCACAGACGACATTATAGCCAAGCTTGACAAGAACGACGTGGCAGCTAAACTTATCCGTCATTTACCCTACCCTGAGTACAATATGGACCCCAATTATGTCGGAGATACACCTTTTGTTATAGAAGACACCATGCTTGTCGACTACCGCTGTGAGAATATCCAAAACTGGGTTCGCGGTGATAGTGGCTATGGGATTGATCCTGAAAAGACACCTTCTCACTGTGTTGTCATTGCCATGAGTCTTGGTACAAGCGGTTACTATGTTGTTGTCGACACTAAAGAAGGACACGTCTACTGGGGAGACATCAACGGAGAACACGACGAACCCGAGCAAGACCTTAACGAGGTTCTGGAAGAGTATGTGGGGGATAAGGATGAAGAGTGGAGAGATGGTTGTAACGTCTACACGCCCTCCGACTTCTTTGCCCTCTGTAAGAAGCGATTTATTGAGATGAGGTGGATTGGTCTTAGGCCGACTGAGATTAAATCGCTGAGGATGAATGAGGAATGGGGATCTAATGAGGAGCATAATCAGATGGTTGATGCTATCAAGGAAGCGGGATGGCCTGGCCAGGGGTATAATAAGGAGAAGTTTATAGCTATTCTTAACGAGTAGACGTCTAATATAGGACGCAACGTCTACCAATATCTTTCACCAAGACATATTTTGTTGGGGGATCAGAACAACCACACTACCGCCAAAAACATAGGGTAGATCTTCAAGTTGAATAAGTCAATATCACAGTCTCAGCTGAGAATCTCTGACTTATCAAGACTGAATCAACAATATAAAACAAAATATATAATTTCCTAATCAATTGATCAAATGATATTCACTTTCAAAATAAGAATAAAGACCCCTTAACTGGGCATAATAACTGTTTCAATTCATGATGTTCTGGCTTGTT